>CM039668.1:9042051-9047051 GCA_022405105.1 Aristolochia contorta
CTCTCTCTCTCTCTCTCTCTCTCTCTCTCTCTCTCTCTCTCTCTCTCTCTCTCTCTCTCTCTCTCTCTCTCTCTCTCTCTCTCTCTCTCTCTCTCTCTCTCTCTCTCTCTCTCTCTCTCTCTCTCTCTCTCTCTCTCTCTCTCTCTCTCTCTCTCTCTCTCTCTCTCTCTCTCTCTCTCTCTCTCTCTCTCTCTCTCTCTCTCTCTCTCTCTCTCTCTCTCTCTCTCTCTCTCTCTCTCTCTCTCTCTCTCTCTCTCTCTCTCTCTCTCTCTCTCTCTCTCTCTCTCTCTCTCTCTCTCTCTCTCTCTCTCTCTCTCTCTCTCTCTCTCTCTCTCTCTCTCTCTCTCTCTCTCTCTCTCTCTCTCTCTCTCTCTCTCTCTCTCTCTCTCTCTCTCTCTCTCTCTCTCTCTCTCTCTCTCTCTCTCTCTCTCTCTCTCTCTCTCTCTCTCTCTCTCTCTCTCTCTCTCTCTCTCTCTCTCTCTCTCTCTCTCTCTCTCTCTCTCTCTCTCTCTCTCTCTCTCTCTCTCTCTCTCTCTCTCTCTCTCTCTCTCTCTCTCTCTCTCTCTCTCTCTCTCTCTCTCTCTCTCTCTCTCTCTCTCTCTCTCTCTCTCTCTCTCTCTCTCTCTCTCTCTCTCTCTCTCTCTCTCTCTCTCTCTCTCTCTCTCTCTCTCTCTCTCTCTCTCTCTCTCTCTCTCTCTCTCTCTCTCTCTCTCTCTCTCTCTCTCTCTCTCTCTCTCTCTCTCTCTCTCTCTCTCTCTCTCTCTCTCTCTCTCTCTCTCTCTCTCTCTCTCTCTCTCTCTCTCTCTCTCTCTCTCTCTCTCTCTCTCTCTCTCTCTCTCTCTCTCTCTCTCTCTCTCTCTCTCTCTCTCTCTCTCTCTCTCTCTCTCTCTCTCTCTCTCTCTCTCTCTCTCTCTCTCTCTCTCTCTCTCTCTCTCTCTCTCTCTCTCTCTCTCTCTCTCTCTCTCTCTCTCTCTCTCTCTCTCTCTCTCTCTCTCTCTCTCTCTCTCTCTCTCTCTCTCTCTCTCTCTCTCTCTCTCTCTCTCTCTCTCTCTCTCTCTCTCTCTCTCTCTCTCTCTCTCTCTCTCTCTCTCTCTCTCTCTCTCTCTCTCTCTCTCTCTCTCTCTCTCTCTCTCTCTCTCTCTCTCTCTCTCTCTCTCTCTCTCTCTCTCTCTCTCTCTCTCTCTCTCTCTCTCTCTCTCTCTCTCTCTCTCTCTCTCTCTCTCTCTCTCTCTCTCTCTCTCTCTCTCTCTCTCTCTCTCTCTCTCTCTCTCTCTCTCTCTCTCTCTCTCTCTCTCTCTCTCTCTCTCTCTCTCTCTCTCTCTCTCTCTCTCTCTCTCTCTCTCTCTCTCTCTCTCTCTCTCTCTCTCTCTCTCTCTCTCTCTCTCTCTCTCTCTCTCTCTCTCTCTCTCTCTCTCTCTCTCTCTCTCTCTCTCTCTCTCTCTCTCTCTCTCTCTCTCTCTCTCTCTCTCTCTCTCTCTCTCTCTCTCTCTCTCTCTCTCTCTCTCTCTCTCTCTCTCTCTCTCTCTCTCTCTCTCTCTCTCTCTCTCTCTCTCTCTCTCTCTCTCTCTCTCTCTCTCTCTCTCTCTCTCTCTCTCTCTCTCTCTCTCTCTCTCTCTCTCTCTCTCTCTCTCTCTCTCTTGTCTCTCTCTCTCTCTCTCTCTCTCTCTCTCTCTCTCTCTCTCTCTCTCTCTCTCTCTCTCTCTCTCTCTCTCTCTCTCTCTCTCTCTCTCTCTCTCTCTCTCTCTCTCTCTCTCTCTCTCTCTCTCTCTCTCTCTCTCTCTCTCTCTCTCTCTCTCTCTCTCTCTCTCTCTCTCTCTCTCTCTCTCTCTCTCTCTCTCTCTCTCTCTCTCTCTCTCTCTCTCTCTCTCTCTCTCTCTCTCTCTCTCTCTCTCTCTCTCTCTCTCTCTCTCTCTCTCTCTCTCTCTCTCTCTCTCTCTCTCTCTCTCTCTCTCTCTCTCTCTCTCTCTCTCTCTCTCTCTCTCTCTCTCTCTCTCTCTCTCTCTCTCTCTCTCTCTCTCTCTCTCTCTCTCTCTCTCTCTCTCTCTCTCTCTCTCTCTCTCTCTCTCTCTCTCTCTCTCTCTCTCTCTCTCTCTCTCTCTCTCTCTCTCTCTCTCTCTCTCTCTCTCTCTCTCTCTCTCTCTCTCTCTCTCTCTCTCTCTCTCTCTCTCTCTCTCTCTCTCTCTCTCTCTCTCTCTCCTCTCTCTCTCTCTCTCTCTCTCTCTCTCTCTCTCTCTCTCTCTCTCTCTCTCTCTCTCTCTCTCTCTCTCTCTCTCTCTCTCTCTCTCTCTCTCTCTCTCTCTCTCTCTCTCTCTCTCTCTCTCTCTCTCTCTCTCTCTCTCTCTCTCTCTCTCTCTCTCTCTCTCTCTCTCTCTCTCTCTCTCTCTCTCTCTCTCTCTCTCTCTCTCTCTCTCTCTCTCTCTCTCTCTCTCTCTCTCTCTCTCTCTCTCTCTCTCTCTCTCTCTCTCTCTCTCTCTCTCTCTCTCTCTCTCTCTCTCTCTCTCTCTCTCTCTCTCTCTCTCTCTCTCTCTCTCTCTCTCTCTCTCTCTCTCTCTCTCTCTCTCTCTCTCTCTCTCTCTCTCTCTCTCTCTCTCTCTCTCTCTCTCTCTCTCTCTCTCTCTCTCTCTCTCTCTCTCTCTCTCTCTCTCTCTCTCTCTCTCTCTCTCTCTCTCTCTCTCTCTCTCTCTCTCTCTCTCTCTCTCTCTCTCTCTCTCTCTCTCTCTCTCTCTCTCTCTCTCTCTCTCTCTCTCTCTCTCTCTCTCTCTCTCTCTCTCTCTCTCTCTCTCTCTCTCTCTCTCTCTCTCTCTCTCTCTCTCTCTCTCTCTCTCTCTCTCTCTCTCTCTCTCTCTCTCTCTCTCTCTCTCTCTCTCTCTCTCTCTCTCTCTCTCTCTCTCTCTCTCTCTCTCTCTCTCTCTCTCTCTCTCTCTCTCTCTCTCTCTCTCTCTCTCTCTCTCTCTCTCTCTCTCTCTCTCTCTCTCTCTCTCTCTCTCTCTCTCTCTCTCTCTCTCTCTCTCTCTCTCTCTCTCTCTCTCTCTCTCTCTCTCTCTCTCTCTCTCTCTCTCTCTCTCTCTCTCTCTCTCTCTCTCTCTCTCTCTCTCTCTCTCTCTCTCTCTCTCTCTCTCTCTCTCTCTCTCTCTCTCTCTCTCTCTCTCTCTCTCTCTCTCTCTCTCTCTCTCTCTCTCTCTCTCTCTCTCTCTCTCTCTCTCTCTCTCTCTCTCTCTCTCTCTCTCTCTCTCTCTCTCTCTCTCTCTCTCTCTCTCTCTCTCTCTCTCTCTCTCTCTCTCTCTCTCTCTCTCTCTCTCTCTCTCTCTCTCTCTCTCTCTCTCTCTCTCTCTCTCTCTCTCTCTCTCTCTCTCTCTCTCTCTCTCTCTCTCTCTCTCTCTCTCTCTCTCTCTCTCTCTCTCTCTCTCTCTCTCTCTCTCTCTCTCTCTCTCTCTCTCTCTCTCTCTCTCTCTCTCTCTCTCTCTCTCTCTCTCTCTCTCTCTCTCTCTCTCTCTCTCTCTCTCTCTCTCTCTCTCTCTCTCTCTCTCTCTCTCTCTCTCTCTCTCTCTCTCTCTCTCTCTCTCTCTCTCTCTCTCTCTCTCTCTCTCTCTCTCTCTCTCTCTCTCTCTCTCTCTCTCTCTCTCTCTCTCTCTCTCTCTCTCTCTCTCTCTCTCTCTCTCTCTCTCTCTCTCTCTCTCTTCTCTCTCTCTCTCTCTCTCTCTCTCTCTCTCTCTCTCTCTCTCTCTCTCTCTCTCTCTCTCTCTCTCTCTCTCTCTCTCTCTCTCTCTCTCTCTCTCTCTCTCTCTCTCTCTCTCTCTCTCTCTCTCTCTCTCTCTCTCTCTCTCTCTCTCTCTCTCTCTCTCTCTCTCTCTCTCTCTCTCTCTCTCTCTCTCTCTCTCTCTCTCTCTCTCTCTCTCTCTCTCTCTCTCTCTCTCTCTCTCTCTCTCTCTCTCTCTCTCTCTCTCTCTCTCTCTCTCTCTCTCTCTCTCTCTCTCTCTCTCTCTCTCTCTCTCTCTCTCTCTCTCTCTCTCTCTCTCTCTCTCTCTCTCTCTCTCTCTCTCTCTCTCTCTCTCTCTCTCTCTCTCTCTCTCTCTCTCTCTCTCTCTCTCTCTCTCTCTCTCTCTCTCTCTCTCTCTCTCTCTCTCTCTCTCTCTCTCTCTCTCTCTCTCTCTCTCTCTCTCTCTCTCTCTCTCTCTCTCTCTCTCTCTCTCTCTCTCTCTCTCTCTCTCTCTCTCTCTCTCTCTCTCTCTCTCTCTCTCTCTCTCTCTCTCTCTCTCTCTCTCTCTCTCTCTCTCTCTCTCTCTCTCTCTCTCTCTCTCTCTCTCTCTCTCTCTCTCTCTCTCTCTCTCTCTCTCTCTCTCTCTCTCTCTCTCTCTCTCTCTCTCTCTCTCTCTCTCTCTCTCTCTCTCTCTCTCTCTCTCTCTCTCTCTCTCTCTCTCTCTCTCTCTCTCTCTCTCTCTCTCTCTCTCTCTCTCTCTCTCTCTCTCTCTCTCTCTCTCTCTCTCTCTCTCTCTCTCTCTCTCTCTCTCTCTCTCTCTCTCTCTCTCTCTCTCTCTCTCTCTCTCTCTCTCTCTCTCTCTCTCTCTCTCTCTCTCTCTCTCTCTCTCTCTCTCTCTCTCTCTCTCTCTCTCTCTCTCTCTCTCTCTCTCTCTCTCTCTCTCTCTCTCTCTCTCTCTCTCTCTCTCTCTCTCTCTCTCTCTCTCTCTCTCTCTCTCTCTCTCTCTCTCTCTCTCTCTCTCTCTCTCTCTCTCTCTCTCTCTCTCTCTCTCTCTCTCTCTCTCTCTCTCTCTCTCTCTCTCTCTCTCTCTCTCTCTCTCTCTCTTCTCTCTCTCTCTCTCTCTCTCTCTCTCTCTCTCTCTCTCTCTCTCTCTCTCTCTCTCTCAAATTTCTCTCTCTCTCTCTCTCTCTCTCTCTCTCTCTCTCTCTCTCTCTCTCTCTCTCTCTCTCTCTCTCTCTCTCTCTCTCTCTCTCTCTCTCTCTCTCTCTCTCTCTCTCTCTCTCTCTCTCTCTCTCTCTCTCTC
>CM039668.1:9052051-9087051 GCA_022405105.1 Aristolochia contorta
TTAGCTTTATCAAAAGTGGCTTTGAGAGCATAACCCTTAGGTCCTTCATATGTTTCTAAGTCATCTAATTCAGAAATAGAATTTGCTTCAGAACTAGTTTGAATTTCGTTATTTTGACTCATTCTGAAGATGGATTAGAAGAGGAGTCTGATTCTGAGCAGGATAGATTAAATTCAATTAGAGAGTCATTTGAAGAAATTAACTTCTTCATAAATATCAAAGAAACGTACCTGTTTCATTGGTTTAGGACATTTATTTGCGTAATGTCCTTCTTCATTGCCATTCCAACATTTGCAATTTTTATTTTTTCTTTGAAAATTTTTTTTTTCCTGAAATATGTTCTTTTACGATTTCTCTTTCTTTTCGAAAAACTTTTTAGATTTTTGTACTTTCAGGAAGCTGGTTTAGAATGGGATTTTCTTTTATCAATTTTGCAACCCCATTGGGTAGCATGAGGAATTAGATCACAAGTAATTGAATTTTTTATACTTTTACTCTGCCTATTTAGTTTTCTCATTTCACAAATTCTTGCTAACTTAGTTTTCAAAAATCTAATTCTTCCCTGAAGAGATCCATTATGTGGATCAGTGGAGGTTTTCATAAATTCTTCAAATTTTCGATTGAAATAAATATTCCAAGGATTAGGTAATTTCTGAAAATACATATTAAGCCAGATTTCTTGATTTTCTAAGCCATTATACTGGTGGTAATAATATTTTGCAAATTCACAAGAATATTCAGCAATATATTTCATATTGCAAATAGAAAGGTTTGTTAATTTCATTTGAGATTCTTTTATTGAGCTTCTAATTGCTTCACTAGAATCTATGTAATTTCTTCCATCGAATTCTTTTAGAATTATATTTGGAAAAAATTCGGTAGCTTTATCATCTTGTCCTCCAATAAAGAAGGCCTTAATGCTTTCTTCAAGAAGGCGCTCATCAGTATGACCTAAGCCTTTAATCCACTTAAAGACATTTCCCTCTAGGCGTGATATAAGAATCCAAGTTTTTTTCATGTAATCTAACTCGGGGTGACTGATAAAATATAACGTCATACTAGTTTGCCATTTGTTGACTATTTCAACAATATCAAAGACAGTCTAGATTTAATCGAGATCCTTCTGTAATAAGAGAAGTAGAGGGATCAAGTTTTGGTTTGAATAAATCAAAATATTTGTCGGATTTAGATTTTCTTTCTGCATGTTTCTTTGAATAATAATATTTTTAGAAAAGAGAGGAGAATCTTCAAATTCTTCTTTAATTTCTTTTCTATATCTTTTATTTGTATTTCTAACAAATTCTTCAAAATCAGTTGGACCACTAGGGTTTCCTGGATTTTGGTTCATCATAACTTCATAAGAATAAAAAATTTCAAGATTATCTAAATCTTTTGTGAGGTCTTCAAGAAAATCTTCCATTTAAGAAACAACTTCTTTTCCTTTGTTAGAAACAAGGAGAGCTATAGTTTTTTCCAAATTTTTCTTCCCTTCATTTTCTAAGAGAAGTTGAAATTCATCTTCTCGGCACCATTTTGTGCGGAGTTCTGATTTTTGAATTTTCAAGGCTTCAAAATCTTTTTCTTGAAAGAAAGACTTTTTACCATCTTTTCTTTCTGGAAGTTTTTCTAAGACAAAATCTATTTTTTCTTTAAGTTTTTTAATTTTGTTATCTTTAGTTTTTCCAAAACGATAACCAAATTCATCAATTTCATTTGAAGAAGATTAATATTTTCTTTTAAATAAATTATTTCTTCTTTTAAATTTTTAACCTAAGAAAGAATTTCTTTTAATGAAGAAGCCTTCGATTCCATTTAATCGAAAGAGATACTAAACCATTCATCATAATCATAATCAATACTAGCATCATAGTAAAGTCTATAATCTTCAAAATCGTCAAAATAATTTTCATTGAAATTGAAATCTTGAAAATTGTCTTCATCAAAATGTATGGTCAAGCTGTCTGGAGAATCGGGTTCTATGTCTTCGATTTCATGACCCAAAACATGAAATATAATATCTTGAGTTGATTCCGTAGGTAAAGAAAATAAGCTTAGCAAAAATATTTCTTCTCCAATAACTTCATTTATTAAGTCTGGAGTTAAATAAATAGCGAATTCTTCATTTCGAAATTCCATTTGATAAGTAAGGGAATCCAAAATCATATGACCTTAGTTATTATTTCAAATAAGTATTCCTTATATTATTTCTCCGAAAGCTAGGCACATAGAGAGATAATATTTTGGAATATTTTGTACATGACTTTTCACAATAACGTATTGTAAAGAAAGACGTATTGACATAGGAGGTAGAACCTTCCATAGACTCGTATTGTCTTTTCTTTACTTATTGTCAAAGCAAATTGTCTGAAAAAAATTTTATTTGAAATAGATGTCCATGGAAACATGGCTCTGATACCATTCAAAAAGCCAAAGATAATTTAAGTAAATTAAAAATCAAAAGATATGGTAAAATACTTAACTATCTTCTGGTAAATTAGATTCTTTTAAAGAATTAGCAGAAGTCAAGATTAAATTTCTCTTTCGCTCTTCGTACTCGATTTGAGACAGTCAAATTATATGTTTACGATAGTATTTTTCCCTAATACTTACCTCTGGAAATATTTTATCAAAAAGTATAACCTTATTTTCGGAAATTCTTATAATTGGAAAAGTTCCAACAGGATTTCTATATGGTTTTAATTTATCCATTAAAAATTTTTTGTCCTAGGGTTTTCACAAATATGGATTAAAATTGGGCAAACTATTTCCTATCATAGTATTTTTCTTATCCAAAGACCCAGAAATTAAACAACTTTATAGTAATAGAAGAAAGTACAATAGAAAGACATACCACTAATTATCCTAGTCATCTCAGGATTTGCATCACTTCTTAGCAATATTCAAGATAGATCAGGAGAGAAACCTTCAGAAGAACCAGTCGAACGGATACTTTTCTGCTGGCGCCAAATTCTTCGGATATGTTTTTCCCTAAACGGCCTCCTGCCTAACGGTACTTTTTTCTCCTATCTTATGGCTTTGGCCTTCTCCGATTCCTTCTTTTCTTCAGGACTTTTCTCTCAAATCTTCTCAAACTATGGCTCCTTCCTATGTAGATAACTTTGGAATGCTTTCTCTCTTCTCTTCTTCACTCACTATAAAATCTTCTAATTTCTGATTTCAAGAAAAATACTTTGAAAGAAAATAGTAGCCCAAACTAGGGTCTGCTCCATATTATTGAAAATCATTCCGGATCTCACAAATTTGCAAACTGAAATATAGACAGAATAAAAAGAGAACACTCCAGATCACTCCGAACTAAAGACTTCAAGCAAAATTCTTCTTCTTCTCTCCTTGATTTTTCCCATGCCTTCAAAATGAAATGGCTTCGGGTTTTATAGAGAGAAAATGGAATCAATGACGTCATGATATACGTCAACGTCCACTTATTTAGATTCCTTTTTATCAGAGTGGTGAGGTCCACTATCTCGAAAAGCAAGATTGCGCTATCTGGGAATATTACCGAACAACTGTTCACCCGATTTTTATAGACGTGGGGACAATCGTCTTATTTACATCTGTCCACTACATTTTTATCCTGGTAGGGACTGCCAGACTGACTATCCTGATAATTTGCCCCTTCGTCTATAACCAGGATCCAATTTTCTCCTTTGGCGAAGGTTCTTTTATTTTGAGTCAACAGGACTTTAATACTCTGAGCAAGGGCTCTCATCCCTTGAGCTCTTTTTGAAGTAATCCAATTTTTGTTGAAATTAGGAATCAGATGTGGAATTCCAATCTCAAAGGTAATTTAACCACAGAATCCCATGGTAACAATATGAAATCCAGTGAGGAATTTAGAAAAATCCCATTAAGGCGAGATTGATAAAAACTTGAGGTAAATTGACTGACCTTTTGGATTCATGCTGCACTGTCTCTCGGAAGAGATCGTCGAATAAGCAAGTGATTTCAAAGAGGTCCTTTCCCAGGTAAATAGTATCCATGAATCCATAGTATACTAACTTGTAGATGAAATGAGGATCTTCTTTCGCCTTTGAAGAGATTCAGGGATAGATAGATCTTTCTTTGTTTTTAAAGCTGGTCGCAGAGTCTGTATATTGGTAGATTTTTCTGGCGAATTCCAGATAATCTTCTACTCCGAAGGAAAGATTTCCTTTTGAATTGTTAATAGTATTTTTCTCACAGTCTCACTAACTATAATTGTGATGGAAAGTTTTTTTTGTTCTTTAAAAACAATAGCAGAATGGATATTACTAAATTCGAATTAGAAGTAAATGACATTGATGAAGGACTACAAGTTTTTGAAGCATGCCTAGAATCAATTTCAGAAACTTTTCAGAAGAATATTGCGATATTTCATAGTCTGACTTTCTCAATAAAAAAGCAAATTGAAGGAATTGAGAAGACCTTACCAGACATTGCAGAATCCAGCAAAACCCCAGGAGAAGGCAAGACGAATGAAAGCAGTGGTGGACCCAAAACAACTGAATCCTGTAGTAAAGAAATTCCTACTCAGGAATAACAAATCTCTCTTCGACCTAATTTAAAACACACCTTTACTATTAACAATTCAAAAGGAAATCTTTGCATCGGAGAAGAACATTATCAGGAAATCTCTCTCTCTCTCTCTCTCTCTCTCTCTCTCTCTCTCTCTCTCTCTCTCTCTCTCTCTCTCTCGTTTTCACACTATTTCTCAGTTTTCTCTCCCGTTAAAACTGTCTCTAGTTCTCTCCTCCCTCTCTCTCTTTTTCTGTCTTTGTCTCTCTCTCTCTCACACACACTCTCTCTCTTTCTCCTGCTCTCTCTCTCTCTCTCTCTCTCTCTCTCTCTCCCGCTCTCCCTCTCTCTCTCTCTCTCTCTCTCTCTCTCTCTCGCATCTCTCCCTCTCTCCCTCTCTGTTCTCTCTCTCTCTTTCTCGCTCCATTTCTCTATCTCTAAGTCCCTATTTCTCAGTTCTCTCTAGTTAAAACTCTCTCTCTGGCCTCCTCTCTCTCTCTCTCTCTCTCTCTCTCTCTCTCTCTCTCTCTCTCTCTCTCTCTCTCTCTCTCTCTCTCTCTCTCTCTCTCTCTCTCTCTCTCTCTCTCTCTCTCTCACACACACACACACTCTCTCTCTCTCTCTGTTCTCTCTCTCTCTCTCTTTCTCACTCCATTTCTCTCTCTAAGTCCCTATTTCTCAGTTCTCTCCAGTTAAAACTCTCTCTCTCTCTCCCTCTTAAAATTATTTTCACTATCTAGTTCTCTTACTCCCTCTCTCTCTCTCTCTCCCCGTCTTCTTCTTCTCTCTCTCTCTCTCTCTATCTATCTATCTATCTATCTCTCTCTCTCTCTCTATCTCTATCAGTGTTCTCTCTATATCTATCAGTGTTCTCTCTATCTCTTAATTTTGCCTCTAGTTAAAACTTTCTCTCCCCATCATTCGCTCTCTGACTTCCTTTTTCTCTGTCTCTCTCTCTCTCTCTCTCTCTCTCTCTCTCTCTCTATCTGACTTCCATTCTATCTCTCCCTCTCCCTTTCCCTCTTTATCTGTCTCTCTCTCCTTCTCTTTATCTCCCTCTGACTTCCATTCTCTCTCCCGGTTTTCTCTCTAGTTAAAACCCTCTCTCCTCCTCTCTCTCTCTCTCTCTCTCTCTCTCTCTCTGCCTTCTCCCTATCTGTAAGGTTTCCCTCTAGTCAAAACTCTCGCTCTCCCACTTTTTCTCTCTCTCTCTGACTTCCTCTCTGTCTCTCTGACTCACTGTCAGTTTTCGCTCTATTTCTCAGTTTTCTCTCCAGTTAAAACTCTCCCTCTCTCTCTCTCTCTCACTCTCTCTCTCTCTCGCTCTATCGGTTTTCTCACTTCTCTCAGTTTTCCCTCTTGTTAAAACTCTCTCCCTCTCTCTCCCTCTCTCTCTCTTCTCTCTCTCTCTCTCTCTCTCTCTCTCTCTCTCTCTCTCTCTCTCTCTCTCTCTCTCAAAATCTCTCTAATTCTCTCTCTCACTTTCTCTCTCCCTCTCTCTGTCTCTTTCTGTCTCTCCCTGACCTCCTCTCTCTCTGTCTCTCTCTCTGTCTCTCTCTCTCTCTCTCTCTATTTCTCTCTCTCTCTATCTCATTCATCTCTCTCTCTCTCTCTCTCAGTTTTCACTCTATTTCTCAGTTCTCGGCAGTTAAAACTCTCTCTCCCTCATAAGATTATTTTTACTCTCTAGTTCTCTCACTCCCTCTCTCTCTCCCACTGTTTTTGTCTCTCTCTCTCTATCTATCTATCTATCTATCTATCTCTATCAGTGTTCTCTCTCTCTCAGTTTTGTTTCTAGTTAAAACTCTCTCCCCATCTTTCTCTCTCTCTGACTTCCTTTCTCTCTGTCTCCATCTCTCTCTCTCTCTCTCTCTCTCTCTCTCTCTCTCTCTCTCTCTCGACATCCACTCTCCCTCTCTCTCTCTTTGACATCCACTCAATCTCTCTCTCTCCCTTTCTCTCTTTATCTGTCTCTCTCTCCATCTCTTTCTCTCCCTCTGATATCCATTCTCTCTCCAGGTTTTATCCCTATTTCTCATTTTTCTCTCCAGTTAAAAACGTCTCTCTCTCTCTCTCTCTCTCTCTCTCTCTCATCTTTCTCCGTCTCGCAGTTTTCCCTCTAGTCAAAATTCTCTCCCACTTTCTCTCTATCTCTCTCTCTCTCTCTCTCTCTCTCTCTCTTCCTCTCTCTCTCTCTCTCTCGGTTTCTCACTTCTATCAGTTTTCCCTCTTGTTAAAACTCTCTCTCTCTCTCCAACTCTCTGTCTCTCTCTGACTTCCTATCTCTCTCTCTCTCTCAAAATCGTTTTCACTCTCTAATTCTCTCTCTCACTTTCTCTCTCCCTCTCTCTCCATCTGTTTCTCTCTCTCTCTGGCCTCCACTCTCTCTCTCTCTCTCTCTCTCTCTCTCTCTCTCTCTCTCTCTCTCTCTCTCTCTCTCTCTCTCTCTCTCTCTCTCTCTCTCTCTCTCTCTCTCTCACACTGTCCTGGGTTTCTCTCTCTCAGTTTCATCTCTAGTTAATACTCTCTCAAAATCGTTTTCACTCTCTAGTTTTCTCTCTCACTTTCTCTCTCCCTCTCTCTATCTCTTTCTGTCTCTCTCTGACCTACTCTCTCTCTGTCTCTCTGTCTCTCTTCCTGTCTCTCTCTCTCTATCTCTTCCTTCCCTCTCTCTCTCTCTCAGTTTTCACTCTATTTCTCAGTTCTCTGCAGTTAAAACTATCTCTCTCTCCCTCTTAAGATTATTTTTACTCTCAACTTCTCTCACTCCCTCTCTCTCTCCCACTGTTTTTGTCTCTCTCTCTCTGTTCTCTCTCTCTCTTTCTCGCTCCATTTCTCTCTCTAAGACCTTATTTCTCAGTTCTCTCTAGTTAAAACTCTCTCTGGCCTCCACTCTCTGTCTCTCTCTCTCTCTCTCTCTCTCTCTCTCTCTCTCTGATCTCTCTCTCTCTCTCTCTCTCTCTCTCTCTCTCTCTCTCTCTCTCTCTCTCTCTCTCTCTCTCTCTCTCTCTCTCTCTCTCTCTCTCTCTCTCTCTCTCTCTCTCTCTCTCTCTCTCTCTCTCTCTCTCTCTCTCTCTCTCTCTCTCTCTCACTCTCTCCCTCTCTCTCTCTGTTCTCTCCCTCTCTTTCTCGCTCCATTTCTCTCTCTAAGTCCCCATTTCTCTCAGTTCTCTCCAGTTAAAACTCTCTTTCTTTCTCCCGTTTAAAATTATTTTCACTCTCTAGTTCTCTCACTCCCTCTCTCTCTCTCTCCCTGTCTTTCCCTGTCTCTCTCTCTCTCTCTCTCTCTCTCTCTCTCTCTCTCTCTCTCTCTCTATCAGTGTTGTCTCTATCTCTCAATTTTGCCTCTAGTTAAAGCTCTCTCCCCATCATTCGCTCTCTCAGACATCCTTTTTCTCTCTGTCTCCATCTCTTTCTCTCTCTCTCTCTATCTGATGTCCATTCTATCTCTCTCTCTCTCTCCATTTCCCTCTTTATCTGTCGCTCTCTCTCCCTCTCTTTCTCTCTCTGATTTCCATTCTCTCCCGGTTTTCTCCCTATTTCTCAGTTTTCTCTCCAGTTAAAACCCTCTCTCTCTCTCTCCCTCTCTCTCTCTCTCTCTCTCTGCTTTCTCCATATCTCTCAGTTTTCCCTCTAGTAAAAACTCTCGCTCTGCCACTTTTTCTCTCTCTCTCTCTCTCTCTCTCTCTCGGTTTTCTCTCTTCTCTCAGTTTTCCCTCTTGTTAAAACTCTCTCCCTCTCTCTCACTCTCTCTCTCTCTCTGACTTCCTATCTCTCTCTCTCTCTCTCAAAATCGTTTTCACTCTCTAATTCTCTCTCTCTCTCTCTCTCTCAAAATCGTTTTCACTCTCTAATTCTCTCTCTCTCTCTCTCACTCTCTCTCAATCTGTTTCTCTCTCTCTCACTCTCTGGCCTCCACTCTCTGTCTCTCTCTCTCTCTGTCTCTCTCTCCCGCACTACCTATCTCTCACTCTTAAAATTATTTTCACTCTCTGGTTCTCATTCTCCCTCTCTCTCTGTCTCTCTCTCTCTCTCTTTCTCTCTCTCACTCTCTCTCTCTCTCTCTCTCTCACTCTCTCTCTCTCACACTCTCCCGGGTTTCTCTCTCTCAGTTTCATCTCTAGTTAATACTCTCTCAAAATCGTTTTCACTCTCTAATTCTCTCGCTCACTTTCTCTCTCCCTCTCTCTGTCTCTTTCTATCTCTCTCTGACCTCCTCTCTCTCTGTCTCTCTGTCTCTCTCTGTCTCTCTCTCTCTCGCTGTCTTCCTCTCTCTCTCTCTCTATCTCTTCCATCTCTCTCTCTGTCTCTCTCTCTCTCTCTCTCTCGCAGTTTTCACTCTATTTCTCAGTTCTCTGCAGTTAAAACTCTCTCTCCCTCTTAAGATTATTTTTACTGTCTAGTTCTCTCTCTCTCTCTCTATCTATCTATCTATCTATCTATCTATCTATCTATCTATCTATCTATCTATCTCTATCAGTGTTCTCTCTATCTTTCAGTTTAGTTTCTAGTTAAAACTCTCTCTCCCCATCTTTCTCTCTCTCTGACTTCCTTTCTCTCTCTGTCTCCATCTCTCTCTCTCTCTCTCTCTCTCTCTGACATCCACTCTCTCTCTCTCTCTCTCTCTCTCCCTTTCCCTCTTTATCTGTCTCTCTCTCTCCATCTCTTTTCTCTCTCTCTCTCTGTCCGTTTTCGCTCTATTTTTCAGTTTTCTCTCCAGTTGAAACTCTCTCTCTCTCTCTCTCTCTCTCTCTCGGTTTTCTCACTATCTCTCATTTTTCTCTCTTGCTAAAACTCTCTTCGTCATCCTCTCTCACTCTCTGACTTCCTATCTCTCTCTCCCACTCTTTCTCTCTCTCTCTCTCTCTCACTACCTCTCTGTCTCTCTCACTCTCTCTCTCTCTCTCTCTCTCTCTCTCTGCCTCTATCTCTCTCTCTCTCTCTCACACACACACACACTCTCCCGGGTTTCTCTCTCTCAGTTTTCTCTCTAGTTAATACTCTCTCTCAAAATCATTTTCATTCTCTAATTCTCTCTCCCTTTCTCTCTCCATCTCTCTCCATCTCTTTCTCTCTCCCTCTATCTCCTTCTCTTTCTCTCTCTCTCTCTGACCTCCACTCTCTCTCTCTCTCTCTCTCTCTCTCTCTCTCTCTCTCTCTCTCTCTCTCTCTCTCTCTCTCTCTCTCTCTCTCTCTCTCTCTCTCTCAGTTTTCACTCTATTTCTCAGTTTTCTCTCCCGTTAAAACTCTCTCTAGTTCTCTCACTCCCTCTCTCTCTCTTTCTCTGTCTTTGTCTCTCTCTCCTGCTCTCTCTCTCTCTCTCTCTCTCTCTCTCTCTCTCTATTTATCTCTCTATCTCTGTCAGTGTTTTCTGTTTCTCAGTTTTGTCTCTTGTTAAAAAACTCTCTCTCCATCTTTGTCTCTCTCTGACTTCCTTTCTCTCTCTGTGTCCATCTCTCTCTCTCTCTGTCTGACTTCCACTCTCTCTCTCTCTCTCTCTCTCTCTCTCCCTTTCCCTCTTTATCTTATCTCTCTCCATCTCTTTCTCTCTCTCTGACTTCCATTGTCTCTCGCGGTTTTCTCCCTTTTTCTCAGTTTTCTCTCCAGTTAAAACCGTCTCTCTCTCTCTCTCTCTCTGCTTTCTCCCTATCTCTCAGTTTTCCCTCTAGTCAAAACTCTCTCTCTCTGACTTCCACTCTCTCTCTCTCTGTCCGTTTTCACTCTATTTTTCAGTTTTCTGTCCAGTTAAAACTCTCTCTCCCTCCCTCCCTCTCTCTCTCTCTCTCCATCTCTCTCTCTCTCTCTCTCTCTCTCTCTCTCTCTCTCTCTCCATCTTTCTCTCTCTCTGACCTCCACTCTCTCTGTCTGTCTCTCTCTCTCTCTCTCTCTCTCTCTCTCTCTCTCTCTCTCTCTCTCTCTCTCTCTCTCTCACAGTTTTCTCTCGATTTCTCAGTTTTAGTCATCAAAGAGTTTATTAATTGTAATGAATTTCTCAGTTCACAGATGTTCGGCATAATTCGAATTGGTAAAAGTAAAAAGTCCAGAATTTAAAATTGAAAAGATGGAATTTCCTGTTTTTTTCCTTCTATAGTACCCAAATGAGAATCATTAGCACTTTTAAATCTTTGATCATGAAGGCTTAAAGTGATAGGAGAATCAATTCCTGGTTCAAAAAAGGATTTGACTAAAACCTGAATTTCAGAAATATAGATATAATTAATTTTTTTGTCTGTCATCTTGTTTTATTTTTCGTAAAGCACACTTAACTGTATTTGGGGTAATTAAATTCAAATTTACAGATCCCTTAATCTGATCAATCAACAAAGGTTTTTCTATTTCATGATATTCATGATACTCAATCTTTTTCCTAGAAAAGAAATTTCTAATATTTCCAGGGTTAGTTTGATTCATTTTAACTTGGTAAGTATCTAAAAAATCTAGATTACCAAGATTTTCAGTGAGATCTTCCAAGTAATCTTCAATTTTTAGGAAATTACTTCTTTATTCTTGTCAGAAATGTGGAGTGTTAAACTGTTCTCTAAATTTCTTTTTCCTCATTTTCTAAGAGAATTTTGAATTCACCTTCTCTACACCATTTTGCTCGAAGTTCGGCTTTTTGTAATTTAATGCTTCAAATTCTGTTTCTAAAAACAAAGACTTTTGGTTTTCTTTTCTTTCCGGGAGTTTTTCTAAAATAAAATCAATTTTTTCTTTAAGTTTTTTTATTTTATTATCTTTTGATTTGCCTCTTCGATGAAACAAAACATAAAATAAAAACATAAAATTATGAAAAAAAGTATAAATTCCTTTTTCAATCTTCGAATTTGCAGCGGAATATCTGGCTCTTCTATGTTCTAATACCAAAAATCGTTACCATTGTGATTTTATATCTAATTTAATTTAGAATTAAAATCTAATAACATTTATGCCTCATAAATAGGAAAACGTTTTTCATAAATAAAAACGTTACATGCTCCCACCATAACTCATAACTTCAATTTGAAACAAAACACACAAATTATAGAGATATGTCCACTAAGTACGAGTAAAATCTACTATGAATTACTATGTATTTTGCTTCCGAAGTTCCTTATGTGGTAAAATAATTCATGAATAAACCCTATGTTTATTCTTGGTCCAAATATATTTCTCAAAATATAATTGAGCACATGAATATGAGAAATTTCTGAATGCAAAAGAGTTTCTTTGATAAACTGAATGTATATACAAATTACAAAGTGGAACCAAGTCCCATATTTTCTACATGATCCTTGAATTTCAATGGTGGCATGCCTTTAGTCAAAGCATTAGTAATCATCAACTCAGTGCTAATGTGCTCAACGACCACTTTTTTTCTTTAACATGTTCTCTTATGACAAAAAACTTAATGTCGATATGTTTACTTCGACTTCTGCTCTAATTATTCTTAGCCATAAAGACAGCAGTGGAGTTGTCGCACAAAATTTCTCAATGGCCTAGAAATAAGAATTCGTAACTCTAATCCCATAAATGAAACTCTGAAGCCATACACCCTGTGATGTAGCATCAAAACAAGAGACGAACTCGGCTTCCATAGTAGAAGTCGCAGTCAAAGTCTGTTTGGCACTTCTCCATGAAACAGCTCCACCGGCCATAATATATATTTACCCAGATGTTGATTTGTGAGAATCAACACAGCCTACAAAGTCGGAGTCTGAATAGCCAATCACTTCCAAATTGTCTGTTTGTCTATACATAAGCATGTAGTCTTTGGTGCCTTGAAGGTATCGCATAACTTTCTTTGCATCTCTCCAGTGGTCCATACCTGGGTTACTCTGATATCTTCCTAATATCCCAATAGCATATGCAATGTCAAGTCTAGTGCAGACTTGAGCATACATAAGACTGCCAATAACAGAAGCATATGTGATATCCTTTATGGATTCTTTCTCTAGTTCATTTTTTGGACATTGATCCAAGCTGAACTTGTCTCCCTTCATTATAGTGGCAACACTTGGTGAACATTCCTTCATCCGAAATCTCTCCAAAATTTTGTTAAAATAGATTTCTTGTGACAGTCCGAAGACACCATGAGGTTTGTCTCTATGGATCTTAATGCCAATGACATAAGATACCTCACCCATATCTTTCATATCAATGTTTTGAGAGAGAAAATATTTCACCTCATGTAGTATACCCTTATCATTGGTTACGAGTAAAATATCATCCACAAATAAAAAAAGAAAACAAATTTTACTCGCACTAACCTTCTGGTATATACATTGATCCATGGGATTTCAACAAAAACAAATGAAGATATTACACCAAGGAATTTCAAATATCATTGACGGAAGGCTTGTTTCAAACCGTATATGGATTTCTTAATTTTGCCAAGCAAATTCTCATTATCACTAGAAATAAAACCTTCTGGTTGTTTCATATAAACCTCTTCTTCTAAAGCACTGTTAAGAAATGCAGTTTTCACATCCATTTGTTGTAACTCTAGGTCAAAATGAGCAACTAATGTCAAAATAATTCGAAGAGTTTTTCTTAGATACATGAGAAAAAGTCTTTGTGTAGTCGATTGCTTCTTTTTGAGTGAACCCCTTAGCAATGAGCCTCGCTTTGTATCTCTCAATGTTGCCCAATGAGTCTCTTTTGGTCTTAAAGACCCATTTACAACCAATGGCTTTCACCCCATTAGGCAGCTCTACAAGGTCCCAGACTTCATTTCTTTTCATGGAATTCATCTCTTCCTTCATGGCATCATACCATAAACTTGACTGTGTACAACGCATGGCTTGTGAAAACGTTTCAGGATCATTTTCGGTTCCTATGTGAGATTCTTGTAAATACACAACATAATCACTAGGAATAGATGGTCGATGTTCTCGAGTAGATCGTCTTAATGTTGGACCACCTTCTCCTTGAGGAGCTTGTTATTCAACTGGTTGATCAACAAGAGGGTTATCAACAACTTGTCGAACTTGAGTGACTGGTTGTGCAGTACTCGATTGAACTTGAGGTGTACAATGAATGAGAACCAATCTATCTGACAATGTGGAAGGTTGACGCGGCATGTTATCTTATATCGGCTTCGATGCCACACCTCTTGCAATTTAAGCTCATGCGAGTTGGAGCACGCAATCAATGTTCTTTATAAGCAGAGGTCTCTTTTTCGGGCGCCCTGTTGCACATGAAATGAACAAAAATAAAGAAAAGATTGAGATCAAGAATAAATTCCAGTTCCATAGCCGGCCCGGCACATTGATTTCAATATCTTTCATTGATAGGATTTCTCCCAACCCACCCCACTTCTGTATGATCAAGAGCAAAAATTGACTCCCTGAACTGATCCCTCCCACTGATCATGTCATTCTCAAGAAATTTAGCGTTTCTTGATGCCACAATCCTAGTTGTAAGAGATGGACAATAAAATCTGTAACCTGTAGACCTTTCAACATCCCCAAACACACATATGTTGTAAACTCGGTTTCCAACCTTTAAAGAGTTCAAAAGGTGTCTTTGGGACAACCTTGGTTGGCACCCGGTTTAATATATACATACCCATCTTAAGTGCTTCAATCCACAAGAATTTAGCAAGATTAGAGTTACTTAGCATACTCTGCACCATGTCCATTAGAGTCCAGTTTCTTCTTTCTGCAACACCATTCTGGTGTAGTGAACCAGGTATAGTGTATTGAGGAACAATCCCATGCTGTTGAAGGAACCTCACAAAAGGACTAAGTGCTTGTCAACTCTCTGTGTATCTACCGTAATATTCACCACCTCTATCAGATCTCACTATTTTTATTTGCTTCCCACATTGATTCTCAACTTCAACCTTGAAGGATTTGAAGGCATCCAATTCTTCAAACTTATTATGAAGCAAATAAACATTCATATAACGCGTGTAATCATTTATAAAGGTGATAAAATATTTTTGACTTGACATATCTAAATTTGGACTACATATGTCAGTATGTATGATTTCTAATCAAGAGTATTAAGTACTCCATCTTTTAGTAACCTCTTAAGTCAATATATGGAGATATGACCTAATCTCTGGTGCCATAACATAGAGGAGTCTTATTTAATATTACACCTCTTTATTCCATTGTGATCATGCACTGAACTATTATAATAGAGACTGAGTGATGTGCCTTTAAAAGTAAAGGACTATCCAAAAGGTACAACCTTTGAAACTGAAATCAAGTTTCTAGAGCAACTTGGACCGTAAAAATTCCTTTCCAAATTCAAAACATACCACTACTAAAAATTAAAGTGCAAGTTCTTATAGCCTCCACATGCGATCCCATCTTGTTGCCAGATAAAATGGTCAACTCACTTCCCGTTGGCTTCCTTATGTTTTGCAAACCATGCAAGGAGTTTGCAATGTGAATTGTAGATCCAGAGTCAATCCACCAGGTGTTTATATTAACATTAACTGTATTAGATTCATAACAAACAAATGAGGATAGAGTACCTTTCTTCTCAAGCCATGTCTTGAATTTTACACAATCCTTCTTAGCATGTCCCTTTTTTTAACAAAAGAAACACTTAGGGTCTTTCTTAATATAAGCTTGAAGTGGTATTTTACCTTTCCTATTCTGATAAGACTTAGAAGTGCTAGCTTGAGATTTGTCAGATTTATGAGCCTTGTTCTTCCCACGAGTTGTAGCCAACATGGTACTTTCACCCAATTGAATGACAAGCCTCTCCTTTTCTTGAACACACATGGTCATTAATTCATTGATAGACCATTTATCCTTATGTGTGTTATAAGAGATCTTAAAAAGCTCGTACTGTGAAGGAAGAGTGTTCAAAATAAAGTGCACAAGGAAGCACTGACATATCTACCTCAAGTTTCTTGAGTAGAGTCGCTATGTCCCGCATTTTAATAATGTGCCCATGGACACTCTTAACGCTTGTGAGACGCAGTGAAGAAAATTTCATTATAAGGGTGTTTTCTAATGCCTTTTTGGATGTGACGAATTGATCACCAATGGCTTTAAGCATATTGCTCAACTGAACCTCGAAGGCTAGTCGTAATTTTAGTCTTAATGAACATTACACAGAGCCAATTGGATCTCTCCCATCGCTCATATAGTGCAACTTCAGCAGGAGTGCTATGATCAGTTACAACCAGCAATTCATCATTCCATATAGCATAATCCATGTCCATCCACCCTAAATGAATAATAATCCTTTCTTTCCAAACTTTATAATTATCACCACTAAGTTGAGGAATATCTAGATTAATATCAGAGTAACTAGCAGGTTGAGAAACTGTAGAAAGTTCAAAAGGCTTATGTTAGAATATGAGGTTGACAAAGCTTAATGGCAGGTATTACCAATGTGAAACATGCCCTAAAGTATGAATAAGGTCATAAAAATTGTCTGTGGGCTAAAATTTTTACTCAAGTAGATCTATAGTTTTTGTATGATAGATATTCATTTAATGGGTACAATATCTATCCTGAACGATAAAACTACCAAACTATATTCCAATTCATAATCACTGTGGGTAAATTATGAAAATAGTCTGATATTTTATCCTAATTAATTATATAAATATGACAAAATTTCCTATGGGATGAATTTTATCATATTAAGTATAATTAATTACAATTCATGTCTAATTCCTTATGTGATCATTCAGTTTACCTTAATATATAATTTTTGTTAACTAAAGATGTTGTTCCAGGCTCTACAAAATACCTAAGAACAATTATGCAGTAAAATGATAGCATTAACCAAATATACTCCCAAGATAGTCGGGTTCAGCTATGGCTGATTAAGTATCAAACTCCTTACACAGATTAGGGTAGACTAGTGTGTACCAGTCTACGTGAAAATTACTTGGGTCATACGTCTCATGTCAACCACAAATTGTTTGTGAATGGTTCATAATGTAAATTGTTCATCTAAAATTATTTATTGAACATGTTATGAATCTTTATGTGCTAAAATTTTATGCACTAATCATAAATATTATGCTCTAATATTAATATGACGAGAATTTAACTAAATTTTACAAATTCTAATAATTTCTAAGCTTAAATGAAAACTTAAAATTTGTAAATAAACAATTATGAAAAAAGAATTGCATAAAAGAAACCTATATATCATGCAACTTAAATATTTTCATGAATAGCATGTTTTTCATTCTTAAAGCATGAAAATATAACCTATTCACTCTAAACATGAGCATAATAATAATAAAAAAATTCATGTAAATCATACTCTAATTTCTAAGACATGAATATTATAACAAAATTTCATGCTCAAAATGAGTATAATCAAAATTTCATCTAAAATCATACACTAACTTGAGCATAATTACCAAATTATACAATTATGTGATAAAAATATATATGAAATTTAAAACCAGAATCTATTTGAGATTTGTAGACGATTTTTCTGAATTTTATCGTATTTTTCACGAATATTTCCGATTTTTAATGAATATTTTTTTTTCCCAAATTTCGGGAAAAATGACATGCTGGCCCACCCCTTGGCGGCCCAGTTTTCCTCTCACGGGTTCAAGTAGTGCCCCAGGTTCGCCAAAATGGGCGGCCTGACTCAGTTTTTCTAAAAGGGCAACTTACTGAATAGGTTCGACCTAAATGGGCGGCCCGAGCGCACTAAAGCCTAGCGCAAGCTATCCAGCCCAAGCCAATACAACCCAAAATGGTCCGGTTCTAATAAGTTTTTTAATGAACCGAACCTTACCAGGAAAAACTGAAAAATGAACCGAACCATGAGGTCATCCCTAACCTCTCGTCCCCGAATGCTGAAAAAATAGGGTTTCTCTGCGCCGGCTTTTTGGCCGTCTATATACCCGGCGAACACTATTGAAAAGGTCAGTCAACTCCAGTGACCATTCTCCGGGCTTCCCATCACTGAAAAACAACGGAAAACGGCGAAAAATCAATTGGACAAAATGAAATTAGGGTTACAAGACAACCCTTTTTTCGGCTTCATAACTTGCATTTCAGCCATCGCCACGGCCAGAAACAAGGGCAGAATGGTCGGCCGAGGTCCAGCGAGAAATTCGCCCAAGGTCCAGTCGCCAGACGTCGACGGAATCTAGCCGGATTGAATGAATTTCGGCGATGAGGTTGCCAGATTCGAAAAATACCCAATGTACCAAAATTAATTAAGCATAATTGGAAATTAATTGAAAAATAAGGAAAATCATACCCACAAAAACATCTAAAAATCACAAATTCGGCTATGATACTAAATGTAAGAAATTCCTATATAATTCTTCAATTTCTAATATTAACATGTTTCTAATATACATGAAACAAGAAATAAAAAATAAAAAAATAATGGAAAAATGTATAAATACCTTTTTTCAACTTCGAATTTGCAGCAGAATATCTAGTTCTTCTAAGCTCTAATTTTTCAGGTAATTGAGCTTAGGGACTAGGTATGGTAATAGGAAAGTACCAAAAACCTTTACAATTGTGATTTTAATTCTAATTAATTTAGAATTAAAATATATTAATATTTATGCATCATAAATAGGACAACGTTTTTATAAATGAAATAAAAACGAGTTATATTATTAATACGTTTTGTCAAAAAAATTTCATTAATGAAAAATGTTTTTCATAAATAAATACATTACATTAACTGGAGAGAAAACTGACACATAGAGAGAAAACCGAGAGAGAGTGCAAGTCATAGGAGAGAAAGAGGGGTAGCGAGAGGGAGAGACACAGAGAAAAAGGGAATGACAGAACTAGAGACCAAAAACGATTTTAAGAAAGAGAGTTTTAACTAGAGAGAAAACTGAGAAAAAGATTCAAAACCGAGAGAAAGAGAAAGAGAGAGGAAGTTGGAGAGAGAGACAGAAAGAGAGGGAGAGGGAGAGTTTTAACAAGAGGGAAAACTGAGAGATAAATAGAAAACCGAGAGAGGGAGAGAGAGAGTGAAAGAGACAGTTTTAACAGGAGAGAAAACTGGGAAAAAGAGTGAAAATTGAGAGAGAGAGAGAGAGAGAGAGAGAGAGAGAGAGAGAGAGAGAGAGAGAGAGAGAGAGAGAGTGGATGTCAGAGAGAGAGAGAAAGAGAGGGACAGAGAGGGACAGAGAAAGGGAGAGAGAATTAGAGAGTGAAACGATTTTGAGAGAGTGAGAATGATTTAACTAGAGAGAAAAAGTGAGCGATAGAGAGAAAACCGAGAGTGGGAGAGAGAGAGAGAGAGTGAGAGAGAGAGAGAGAGAGAGTGAGAGAGAGACGAAGTCAGAGAGTGAGATAGAGTTTTAACTGGAGGGAAAACTGAGAGACAGTGAGAGAGAGAGAGAGAGAGAGAGAGAGAGAGAGAGAGAGAGAGTTTGAACTGGAGAGAAAACTGAGAGATGGAGAGAAAACCGAGAGTGACAGGGAAGTCAGATAGGAAGAAAGAGATGGAGTGAGAGAGAGTTTTAACTAGAGAGAAAAAGATTTTGAGAGAGAGAGTCTTAACTACAGAGAAAATTCAGAGATAGGTAGAGGAAGTCAGAGACAGTGGGAGAGGAAGTCAGAGAGAGAGAAAGAGAGGAAGGGAGAGAGTTTTAACAAGAGGGAAAACTGAGAGATGGGGAGAAAATAGAGAGAGAGAGAGAGAGAGAGAGAGAGTTATAACAGGACAGAAACTGAGAAAAAGAGATAAAACCAAGAATGAGAGAGAGTGGAAGTCAGAGAGAGAGAAAGAGATGGAGAGAGAGAGAGAGAGAGAGAGAGAGTTTTAACTGGAGAGAAATCTGAGAGATGGAGAGAAAACCGAGAGAGGCAGTGGAAGTCTGAGAGAAAGAAAGAGATAGAGATAGATAGACAGTTAGAGAGTGAAAATGATTTTGAGTGAGAGAGATTTAACTAGAGAGGAAACTCAGAGATAGAGAGTGAGCCGAAAGACAGAGAGAGAGGGAGAGAAAGTCAGAGAGAGAGAGAGAGAGAGAGAGAGAGAGAGAGAGAGAGAGAGAGAGAGAGGGAGAGAGAGTTTTAACTTGAAGGAAAACTGAGAGATAGAGTGAAAATAGAGAGAGAGAGAGAGAGAGAGAGAGAGGAAGTCAGACAGTGAAAGAGATGGAGAGAGAGAGAGAGAAAGGGAGTGAGAATTAGAGAGAGAAAACGATTTAGAGAGAGAGAGAGAGAGTTTGAACTAGAGATAAAACTGACAGAGAGAGAAAACAGACAGGGAGAACGAGAGAGATAGGAGAAGTCTGAGAGAGAGACAGAGTGGGAGAGAGTTTTAACTTGAGGGAAAACTGAGGGACAGAGAGAAAACCGACAGAGAGACAGAGAGACAGAGAGAGAGAGAGAGAGAGAGAGAGAGAGAGAGAGAGAGAGAGAGAGAGAGAGAGAGTTTAACTGGAGAGTGGAAGTCAGAGAGAGAGAGAGAGATGGAGAGCGAGAAAAAGGGATAGATAGAGAATTAGGGAGTGAAAACGATTTTAAGGGAGAGAAACTTAAGGAGAGAAGAAACTGAGAGAGAGAGAGGGAGAGAGACACTTAAGTAGAGAGAAAACCGAGAGAGAGAGAGAGAGAGAGAGAGAGAGAGAAGTCAGAGAGAGAGAAAGGGAGAGAGTTTTAACTAGAGGGAAAACTGATAGGTACAGAGAAACTTGAGAGAGAGAGAGACAGAAATTTAACTGGAGAAAAAACTGATAGATAGAGAGAACACCGAGAGAGAGTGGAAGTCATAAGAAGAGAAAGAGAGGAAGAGAAATAGAGGGAGAGACATAGAGAGAGAAAGGGAATGACAGAACTAGAGAGTTAAAACGACTTTGAGAAAGAGAGAGTTTTAACTAGAGAGAAGACTGAGAAAAAGATTGAAAACCGAAAGAGAGAGAGAGAGAGAGAGAGAGAGAGAGAGAGAGAAGAGGGAGAGAGTTTTAACAAGAGGGAAAACTGAGAGATAGATAGAAAACCGAGAGAGAGAGAGAGAGAGAGAGAGAGAGAGAGAAAGAGAGTTTTAATTGGAGAGAAAACTGGGAAATAGAGTGAAAATTGAGAGAGTGAGAGAGAGAGTGGAAGTCAGAGAGAGAGAGAGAAAGGGATGGAGAGAGAGGGACAGAGAAACGGAGAGAGAGAATTAGAGAGAAACGATTTTGAGAGAGTGAAACGATTTTGAGAGAGTGAAACGATTTTGAGAGAGTGAAACAATTTTGAGAGAGTGAAACGATTTTGAGTGAGTGATAAAGATTTAACTTGAGAGAAAAGTGAGAGATAGAGACAAAAAGCGAGAGAGGGAGAGAGAGACAGAGACAGAGGGACAGAGAGAGAGAGAGGCAGTGAGAAAGAGACAGAGAGAGAGAGAGGAAGTGAGAGAAAGACAGAGAGTGAGAGAGAGAGAAAAACAGGGAGAGAGAGAGAGAGTTTTAACTAGAGGGAAAACTGAGAGATAGGGAGAAAACTTAGAGAGAGAGTGAGAGAGAGAGAGAGAGAGAGAGAGAGTAAGTTTTAACTGGAGAGAAAACTGAGAGATGGAGAGAAAACCGAGATAGACAGGGAAGTCAGATATATAGAAAGAGATGGAGAGAGAGAGAGAGTTTTAACTAGAGAGTGAAAAAGATTTTGAGAGAGAGTTTTAACTAGAGAGAAAATTCAGAGATAGAGAGAGGAAGTCAGAGAGAGAGAAAGAAAGAGAGGAAAGGAGAGTTTTAACAAGAGGGAAAACTGAGAAATGGGGAGAAAATAGAGAGAGAGAGAGAGAGAGAGAGAGAGAGAGAGAGAGAGAGAGTTATAACAGGGGAGAAAACTGAGAAATAGAGAGAAACCAAGAATGAGAGAGTGTGGAAGTCAGAGAGAGAGAAAGAGATGGAGAGAAATAGAGAGAGAGAGAGAGAGAGAGAGAGAGAGAGAGAGAGAGAGTTTAACTGGAGAGAAAACTGAGAGATGGAGATAAAACCGAGAGAGGCAGTGGAAGTCGGAGAGAAAAGAAAGAGATGGAGATAAAGAGTGTTAGAGAGTGAAAATGATCTTGAGTGAGATAGATTTAACTAGAGAGGAAACTCAGAGATAGAGAGACTGCCGAAAGAGAGAGAGAGAGAGTGAGAGAGAGGGAGAGAAAGTCAGAGAGAGAGAAAGAGGTGTGGAGAGAGAGAGAGTTTTAACTGGAGGGAAAACTGAGAGATAGAGTGAAAGGAGAGAGAGAGAAAGAGAGAGAGAGAGAGAGAGGAAGTCAGACAGTGAAAGTGATGGTGAGAGAGAGAAAGGGAGTGAGAATTAGAGAGAAACCGATTTAGAGAGAGAGAGTTTGAACTAGAGATAAAACTGACAGGCAGAAAACAGACAGGGAGAGAACGAGAGAGATAGGAGAAGTCTGAGAGAGAGGGAGAGAGTGGGAGAGAGAGATTTAACTTGAGCGAAAACTGGGGGACAGAGAGAAAACGGAGAGAGAGACAGAGACAGTGAGACAGTGAGAGAGAGAGAGAGAGAGAGAGAGAGAGAGAGAGAGAGAGAGAGAGAGAGAGAGAGAGAGAGAGAGAGAGAGAGAGAGAGAGAGAGAGAGAGAGAGAGAGAGAGAGAGAGAGAGAGAGAGAGAGAGAGAGAGAGTTTTAACTGGAGAGACGGATGGTGGAAGTCCGAGAGAGAGAGAGATGGAGAGCAAGGGAGGGAAAGGGAGAGTATTAGAGAGTGAAAACGATTTAAAGGGAGATAGAGAGAGAGAGAGAGAGAGAGAGTGAGACTTAAGTAGAGAGAAAACCAAGAGAGAGAGACAGAGAGAGAGACTTAAGTAGAGTGAAAACCGAGAGAGAGATAGAGAGGAAGTCAGAGAGAGAAAGGGAGAGAGTGTGTTTTAACTAGAGGGAAAACTGAGAGGTAGAGAGAAACTTGAGAGAGAGAGAGAGAGAGATAGAAATTTAACTGGAGAAAAAACTGAGAGATAGAGGGAACACCGAGAGAGAGAGTGGAAGTCATAGGAAGAGAAACAGAGGAAGAGACAGATTGGGAACCGGAAAGAGAGAATTAGAGAGTTAAAAACGATTTTGAGAAAGAGACAGTTTTAACTAGAGAGAAAACTGAGAGAAAGAGATAAAACCGAAAGAGACAGACAGACAGAGAGTGTGTGTGTGTGTGTGTGTGTGTGAGAGAGAGAGAGAGAGAGAGAGAGAGAGAGAGAGAGAGAGAGAGAGGGAGCGAGAGAAAGAGAGTTTTAACTAGCCGGAAACCTAAGAGACAGAGAGAGAGAGAGAGAGGGAGGGAGTGAGAGTGTAAGAAAGAAAGAGTTTTAACTGGAGAGAAAACTGAGAAATAGAGAGAAAACAGAGAGAGAATGGAAGTCAGAGAGAGGGAGAGAGTAAGAGATGGAGAGAGAGGGAGGGAGTAGGAGATGGTGGAGAGAGGGAGAGAGTAAGAGAAGGAGAGAGGGAGAGAGAAAAGGTGAGAGAGAATTAGAGAGTGAAAGGAATTTTGAGTGAGGTAGAAAATTTTAACTAGAGAGAAAAGTGAGAGATAGGGAGAAAACAGAGAGCGGGAAAGAGAGAGAGAGAGAGAGAGAGAGAGAGAGAGAGAGAGAGAGAGAGAGAGAGAGAGAGAGAGAGAGAGAGAGAGAGAGAGAGAGAGAGAGAGAGAGAGAGAGAGAGAGAGACAGACAGACAGAGACAGAGACAGAGACAGAGAGACTGAGAGACAAAGAGACAGAGACTGAAAGAGAGTGAGAGTGTGTGAGAGAGAGAGAGAGAGAGAGAGAGAGAGAGAGAGAGCCAGAGAGAGAGAGAAGCCAGAGAGAGAAAAGTGGAAGAGAACTAGAAGGAAAACTGAGAGATAGAGAGAGAGAGAGAGAGAGAGAGAGAGAGAGAGAGAGAGTTTAACTTGAGTGAAGCCTGAGAGATAGAGAGAAATCCTATAGAGAGAGAGAAAGGAGAGAGAGAGAGAGAGAGAGAGAGAGAGAGAGAGAGAAAGTCAGAGAGAGAGAGAGAGAGAGAAAGAATACTTATTTAAAAATAAGCCAATTGGGTGGCATCAAAAGAAAAAAAATAAGAATACTTATTTAAAAATCTTTGGGTAAAATGAGGGTATACCATTTAAAATTTGAATTAATCTCCTTAGATTATTTCTAAGAACATCGCATAATCCATTGACGATAATAAACAGCCCTAGAATCTTCTTTAGGAATTACTTTATCGAATTGGCATACTTTATTTTGAGAAATTTTAGAAATAGGAAAACTTCCGACGGGTTGTTTATAAATTTTTAACTTTTCAGACATTGGAATAGTTAATCAAGCAGTTTTTTCAAAGAGGTAGTAAGAATATGAATATTGATTGGGCTACTGAACTCTTTCCTATTCGTCTTTCTAATAATAGAAGAGGATAAGCAGAGATTAAAAGATCAGAAAACTTTAGAAAGATAAAAGAAGACTAAGAGGATAACTCACCTCCGATTGTCCTGGTCATCTCCGGAATTGCATCACTACTAAGCAATTTTCAAGAACAATCTGGAGAAACTTTTTTGAAGAATCAGTCAAGTAGATATTTTTGCCATCGCCTTTCTTTCGGGTACTTTTTTCCCCAAACGGCCACCTGCGTAGACAGCACTTCTCTTCCAAACTATAGAACCTTCCTATGCGGACAACTTCAGTAGAATCCTCTTTTCCTTCTTCCTTCTTTGTAAAGAATTCTAATCGCTCAATTTTTGCAATCTCAACTCATTAGAAAAGACTTTCTAAAAAGAAAAAAGTAGCCCAACTCGGGTTTACTCCCTATTCAATAAAACACTCAAGAAAATTACAATCTTGCATACAAGATAATCAAATTTACAAGCACTCTGAAACTCAAGCGCACTTGAAGGATACTCTTCTCTTGTTTTTCTCTCTCTGATTTTTCATTGTTGAAAGAATGGAATGGCTTCGGATTATATAGAGGAGAGATGGAATCAATTTTTGTCATGGATGACGTCAATGTCCACTGATTAAGATCCTTTTTTTTATCGGAGTGGTGGGGTCCACTATCTCGAGAAAAAGAAGATTCTCGAACAACTGTTCACCTAATATTTATAGACGTGGGGACCACCGTCTAATTACCTTTGTCCACAACATGTTTATCTTGGTAGGGACCACCAGACTGTATGAGTCAATTAATTGTAATCTTCTTTTTCTATGAATGCTCGCATCTGAGTAATTTCACAAGGTATTCTTTGAGTTTCTTTAGTACAAAGAAACTCATGATTAATAATAGAGTCTCTGAAAGCAGAGAGGTGCCTATCCTGATAACGTGAACCTTTGTCGGCAACGAGAATCCAATTATCTCCTTTGGTGATAGTTCTTTTATTTTGTGACATCAAGACTTTGATACTCCGAGCAAGGGCTCTCATACCTTGTGCCCTTTTAGTAATAATCTAATTCTTGTTAAAATTTGGAATCCGATGCGGAACCCCAATCTCGAAAGTAATATTTCCGTAAAATCCAATGGAAATTATATGAAATCCACATAGGTATTTAGAGTATTCCCATTCTGGACAAATTGAGAGAAATTTGTGAAAAATTGATTGACCTCTGGATTAATGCTCCACCATTTCTCGGAAAAGATTATCGAAGAAGCACGTGATTTCGAAAAAGTCTCTGCTTGGGAATATTGTATCCGTGAATCCGTTGGATACAAGCTTGGAGACGAAATGAGGATCCTCTTTAGATTTTGAGGACATCCTTGGGTAGATAGACTGCTCTTTATTTATGAAGCTGAAGGCGGAATCGGTAAAATGATAAATCTTCCGAGAGAAGTCCAGAAAGTCTTCTTCTCCAAAACAAAGACTTCCTTTGGAAGCTCCACTGTAAATAGTGAAAGTAGTACTTTTTAATTTAGGTCGAAGAGAGATTTCTTCTTCCTATTCAATTTGGGCCTCTTTGCTACAAGATTCAGTAGTTTTAGGTCCATTACTGCTTCCAAACTTCTTGCCTTGTTTTGGGGTTTTGCTGCATTCAGCAATGTTTGGCAAGGTCTTATCAATCACTTCAATTCTTTTCTCCATTGAAGAAGACAACTCTTTGAATATTGTTAAATTCTTCTGAACTGTCATCAAAATAGAATCAAGGCAGTATTCAAAAATTTGAATTCCTTCTTTGAAATCCTTTAATTCTTCTTTTAATATTCCAATTTCTGCTTTTGTTGTCTCCATTCTATTATTGTTTTTGTCACAATTATAGTGTTGTGAAACTGTGGGAAAATCCCTTTTAATGTCTAGAAGATGGAACTGTCACAATTATAATTTTGTGAAACTATGGATAAAATGCTTTTATAGTCCTACGGACTCAGTAATCAGCTTAAGACTGATTAGACTTTGTGGAATGACACCCAAATAGTGGGATGCAGCCCAAATAGTGGGACAAAACCCTTCCTATAATAATTCTGTTGTCGAAAAAGCAAATTTCTTGTTAGAAAGTCAGCTAGAAAATCTCTTTTCCCTTAATATGGAGAATATCGAATTTGTACATAGAAAGAAAAGCTTGCCAGCGATTTAATCTGGATTTGTTTCTCAATTAATCCTTTTATAGCAGAATTATTGGTTAAAACTGAAAAACTCTATCCATGTAGGAATAAGGAAAAATTTTTAATTCCTCTAATAATTTCAAGTAATTTTTTCATGAACGGTATAATTAATTTCGGTAGAATTGAAACTTCCATTGGCATACCTGTAGATTTTGTTTAAATCTGCCCTAAGAATAGCAACCCAGTATTCATCGGAAGCATCACATTGTAAAATTAATTTGTCTGTATCAGAAGGCAATTTTAGTAAAGGAAGATCAGCACAAATTTGTTTAATCTTTTTGACACATTCAGTGTGTTGGAGAGTCCAACCAGTTGTACAGGATTGTCTTAGTAATTTAGAAATAGGGTTTGTAAACTTCTTGTAATTATTGATAAAACCTGAAGCATAATTTAGGCATCCAAGAAATTGTTGGATTTGTATGGGTTTGTAATTGAATCCCATTAGAAGAAATATGAAATCCAAGAAATTCTATTTGAGGTTTATTCAAAATTGCCTTCTTTTCTGAACGACAAAATCCATTATCAGTGCATAATTTAGAAAATATATGCGAGTGTCTAATATGATCTTTTAAATTTAAAGAGCAAACAAGAATAGCATCAAACAAGAATAGCATCAACATAAACTAGAATAAATTCAAGATATTTACTAAAAATTGAATACATTCTTCTTTGATATATTTGAGGAGCATTTTTAAGTCCAAAAAGCATTTACCAACCATTCATAATGACCTTGAGGAGTAGAGAAAGCAGTAAGAGGAATTGATTTTTCTTCCATTTTAATTTTCCAAAATCCGGGTTAACAATCAAATTTAGAAAAAAGTTTTTTCCTCTTGCTAAATTAATCAAACAGTCTTTATTTGGAAGAAAATATCCATCAAAAGAACTATATTTATTAAATTTTTCATAATTAATTACCATTCGAGCTTTTCCTTCAAGTATTTCTGCATGATTTCTTACCGTGAGGGTTGGGCTTGAATGAGGACTGTGATATTTACGAATAAGTTTTTGTTCTAAAAGATTTCTAATTTGAATCATGAATTCTTTTCGATCATTTTCAGTATACATCATAGGTTTTACCCTAATTGTAACTGATTCAGTAAGCTTAATTTTGGTCTTTGGATGGGTAGGATCCCAAAATTGGAGAGGATTTTCTCCATTTGGAAATTTAATTTGTGAAAATAGGTCAGTTTTTCTGACTGAGATTTGGAAATTTAAGATTGAAATTTCCATTGGGATTTTCCTTAAACCCTTTTCACCATGCGGTGCTGGCTGAACTCTGTAGGGTTTAAATTCTTGTGAAACAAGTATCCAATGGTTACAAGGAGTCAAGAAATTAACCATGTGGGTAGTTTGTTTGTAGCATTGAAAACGTTGAATGAAATCATTTCCAAGTAATGAATCAATTCTTACCGTATCGAGGCAGTTGATACGGGGTACCTTGACTTTTTTCGACCCTAAGAGAATTTCTTGCTCATCAATATAATAGCAAGCTGATGAAATACCATTAATACCTCTAATGGTCATTTTCATGTCAGTATTCCATTTATTGGTTATATGTTTTTGGCCTATAGAAACCTCTGCTCCTGTATCTAGCAGAGGACTAAGCATTAGGTCATATAATGAGATTTGAATAAAAACACTAACTGAAATTCCATGTGTTTTCATATTCTAGGACAAGAAAAAGTTTTTCCTTTGTAGATTCCCATAAACCTTTCTTGAAAAATAATTTGTTGAGATAAACTGGAAAGAAAGGAGTTTCCTAAAATAATATCATAAGATGAAGTAGACATGAGGGTATCAACATAACATGATATAGTAATTTCTTGATCTTCAAATTGAATTGGAACTAAAACTTTTGAATCCATTTCACAAATTTGACCATTATGGTTTTGATATTTTTTAAATGGGACTTTACATTCATTGAAAGTTCCAAACTTGTTAATACTAATATGGTTTTGAGAAGCCCCCGTATCTAACAGGATTCGGTTTTTTTGAAATTCAAGTCCATTAAAATATGAGGCTTGAAGGGTATAAAAGGAGAAGAATTTTTGGAATTATTACAGGAGAAGAGCTCATTCGTGTTTCTATGTGAAGAGTACTGATTCTATTAGAGTGGGAAGATGTTACACCTAAACGATCGCCCAGGGTACCCAAACCAAATCCACGATATCAGAACTGAGATTTCGGAGGCTATTTATGTAAATATACTCTTAATTTATTGTATTTACTTTTATGTCAGGGTCTGTAATTTGCGGTTATGTAATTGCTGTGGTGTAAAGAAGAAAAGGGGGAAAAACAAGGAAGACGAAGGAGATGATTTTTTCTAGCAAAAACACAGGTCTGTTCTCACCGAAAGAGAACCCATTGAATTAAATATTCTTAAATCTGATTCGGACCCATCAGTGGTATCAGAGCAGCCGATCATGAGCACTAATTGAGATCGAATCGATAATTTGGAGCAAGATGTCGGCAACATCAAAGAAGGCATTCAACGACTTGGAAAAGAGATTTCAGATCAGATGCAGCGCCATGAAACTTCTCTGGCAAAAATTTCTGAGGCACATCCGAACCACCATACACCATCTACAGCCCGCAGCCCGCGCCGTCAAATAATTCTATTTTTTCTTCTAGAATTGCAAAGATCGAGTTCCCCAAATTTTCTGGAGACGATCCCTCGGAATGGTTAAACAAGGTTAATCAATTCTTCGAATTTAAAGACATTCCCAACAATCAGCAGCATTTTATCTTGAAGGAGAGGCAAATCAATGGTGGCGTTGGCTAAAGAAGACATTTGTAGAAGAACGACTGGAAATTCCTTGGGAAACATTCGAAGATGAAATTCGGGTACGATTCGGACCCCCAGAATCTGAAGACTTTGACGAGGCCTTATCCCGCATCTGACAAATGGGCACTCTCAGAGATTATCAAAGTGAGTTCGATAGACTTGGCAATAGAGTTCGAGGGTGGACACAAAAAGCCTTAGTCGACACCTTTATTGGAGGATTAAAAACTGATATAGCTGACCGCATACGCATGTTCAAGCCATCTACCTTAAAAGATGCAATTTCTCTTGCAAAGATGTGTGATGATCAATTGAACAGACAACGTCGAGTGCCAAACTATGTTGGTCGTTCATCAAACCACCCCACTGTGCAGCAGCCATCAACAGCCCAGACGACAACACCAATTCGACGCCTATCGTGGGATGAAATGCAGAGACGACGCAACCAAGGACTCTGTTTTAACTGTAATGAGAAATTTACGCCCACCCATAAATGCCAAGCACCACAATTACTCATGTTAGACAGTTGTATCCATGACGGCCAGGAAGATGCAGCACCAACAGAGTCTTTTGAAGAACTTCCAGACCAGAAATTAGACGACGATATGGAACCAGGGATAACTCTTCACGCACTGACGGGCTGGGGAACACCCCAAACTATGAGAATTTGGGCTACAATCGGCACTCGAAAGGTAATTGCCTTAATAGACAGTGGCTCAACACACAACTTCATTAGTGATCGACTGACTAATATCATCAAGTTACCGGTAAATCAAACCAAACCTTTCATGGTTAAAGTCGCCAATGGGGAGAAAATGCACTGCAAAGGTCAATTTGAAAATGTTTTGGTCAACTTGCAAGGTACGGAATTTCAGCTTAATTTATTTTCAGTACCAATAATGGGATTAGATCTTGTCCTTGGGATTCAATGGTTAGAAACCCTCGGGTCAGTGATATGTGATTGGAAGAATTCAACGTTGAGTTTCCATTGGAAAGGCCATCCTTGCAGCTTACAAGGAATTGTAGCCACTGCTGTCCAACCAACTTCTCTTCAAGGTATATTTAAAGAATTTCGTCAACAGAAAACTCTTTTTGTTGTTTATGCTCCATCACATGAACAAAATAATTCTCCACCTTGTGCCACTGATATGCAAGGTTTGCTAGCGCAGTACTCAGATATTTTTTCAGAACCTAATCAACTTCCACCAGTTCGAGAGGTCTCCCATACAACACCCCTCAAAGCAGACACGGAGGCGGTCAGTGTCCGGCCTTATCGCTATGCACATTTCCAAAAATCTGAAATTGAACAACAAGTTCAGATGATGTTGGATACAGGCTTAATTAGACCAAGCACGAGTCCCTTTTCATCACCGGTGCTACTAGTGAAAAAGAAGGATGGATCATGGCGATTTTGTACAGACTATCGTGCCTTGAATGCAGTGACAATTAAAGATAGATTTCCGAATCCAACGGTCGAGGACATGCTAGATGACTTATATGGAGTGTCTTACTTCACAAAATTGGATTTAAGGTCTGGTTATCATCAAATCCGAATCAAAGACACAGATGTTCACAAGACGGCGTTTCGAACACATAATGGACACTTTGAGTACTTGGTAATGCCTTTTGGGTTATGTAATGCTCCTTCAACGTTTCAAGCAATAATGAACTCCATTTTTCGACCTTGCGAAAATTCATATTGGTTTTCTTCGATGACATATTGATATATAGTACATCATGGGCACAACATATTAGTCATGTGCAAGCAGTGTTGGACATCTTACGAACACATCAGTTCTTTGTGAAATTAAGTAAGTGTGCATTCGGAAAAAAGGAGATAGAATACTTGGGTCATATTAAAACTGACCAAGGTGTCAAAGTTGATGAAAGAAAAATAGCTGCTATGACAGAGTGGCCACAACCAGCAACTGTTACAGAATTGCGTGGGTTTCTAGGACTAACAGGATACTACAGAAAGTTCGTCAAAAACTATGGTGTTCTTGCTCGTCCACTTAACAATCTTTTAAAAAGGAGTTCTTTTCAATGGAGCCAAGAGGCTGATGATGCTTTTCTGAAGTTAAAACAGGCTATGACGAGCACACCTACTCTAGCCATGCCAAATTTTCAAGAACCATTTACTATTGAATCTGATGCCTCCGGCAAAGGCATTGGAGGTGTTTTGACTCAGAAAGGACGACCTATTGCATACATGAGTCGAGCCTTAGACGCTTCAAAAACATCTTGGTCTACTTACGCTAAAGAAATGTTAGCCATCACTGAAGCAGTTCGAATGTGGCGCCCTTATTTGCTTGGGCAAAAATTCTTTATTCTAACAGATCAACATAGTCTCAAATTTTTTCTTGACCAACGAATTGGTACTCCGGAACAACAGAAATGGGTCACAAAACTTTTGGGATATGATTATCAGATTATTTATCGACCGGGAAAAGAAAACTCAGCAGCCGATGCATTATCCAGAAGAGCTCATGGTCCTCAGTTACAAGCTTTATCTACTCCTACAGCTGCTATATGGGAAGAAATTAAAACAGCCAGCCATAACGACAACTATATTCAGAATTTGATTAACAGAAGTTCTTCGCGTATAGACGATATTTATCAAAGCAGGCATGGACTCTTGCTGCGCAAAGGCAAAGTTGTGGTTCCAGAATGTCCGAGTATTCGTACTAAACTTTTATTTGAAGTTCATGACACCAAAGTCGGAGGCCATTCTGGGGTATTAAGGACTTACAAAAGATTGAAGCAACAGTTTTCTGGCCCAAAATGTATAAATCCGTTCAAGACTACGTACAACAGTGTGACATATGCCAGAGAATGAAATCTGAAAATAAAGTCGCTGCTGGTCTTCTACAACCTCTTCCGATTCCTTCAAAGGTTTGGGATGCTATCTCAATGGACTTCATTGAAGGCCTTCTTCGTTCCTATGGCAAAGATACTATTCTGGTCGTGGTCGATAGACTTAGTAAGTATGCTCATTTTGTCCTCCTTACACATCCTTTTTCAGCTAAAACTGTGGCAGAAAAATTTGTTGAGCATGTGGTTAAATTACATGGGCTACCCAGTATAATCATCAGTGACAGGGATTCTATTTTTATGAGCCGTTTTTGGCAAGAATTTTTCAAACTTTCCGGCACACAACTGAATTTCAGCTCGGCATACCACCCTCAATCAGATGGACAAACGGAGGTCGTCAATCGTTGTTTAGAACAGTATCTACGTTGTTTTGTATATCAATGGGCCTGACAATGGAGTCTCTATTTACACTGGGCAGAATACTGGTATAATACCACATACCATGAATCTACTACGCTGACACCTTATCAAGCTCTCTATGGACGGCTTCCACCACAACTTCCTTCATATTCTGAAAACACATCAGTAGTACATGAAGTCGACCAAATATTACAAGAATGAGAAGAATTACTTCAGCAGCTCAAGACCAATTTGGCAACTTCAATTAATCGCACGAAGCAATATGCAGACAATAGTCGGCGTGAAGTTAATTTTTCAGTGGGTGATCTTGTCTTACTCAACCTACAACCATACCGTCAAAGGTCAGTATTTCGTGGTGCTTCTTTAAAATTGGCAGCCAAATACTATGGCCCATTTCCCATTTTGGAGAAAATCGGTACCGTCGCATACAAATTGCAATTGCCTGAATCAGCAAAAATTCATCCTGTATTTCATGTTTCTCTCCTCAAACCATACATTGGTACGAAGCCACCAGATATTTTGAGTCTACCTCCCATATCTGATACTGGAATCATAGTCCTACAACCTCACGAGGTTCTAGATGCTCGTTGGATCAAAAGAGGTGCAAATTTCGCGGAAGAGTATCTCATTCATTGGAAACATTTACCAAAGGAGGATTCAACATGGGAATCGAAAGAACTTTTATTGCAGCATTTTCCAGATTTCAAGCTTGGGGACAAGCTTCAACTTCCACGAGGGGATATTGTTACACCTAAACGATCGCCCAGGGTACCCAAACCAAATCCACGATATCAGAACTGAGATTTTGGTGGCTATTTATGTAAATATACTCTTTATTTATTGTATTTACTTTTAAGTGGGTCTGTAATTTACGGTTATGTAACTGCTGTGGTGTAAAGAAGAAAAGGGGGAAAAACAAGGAAGACGAAGGAGATGATTTTTTCTAGCAGAAACACAGGTCTGTTCTCACCGAAAGAGAACCCATTGAATTAAATATTCTTAACTCTGATTCGGACCCATCAGAAGAACTACTGGATTCACCTCGAATCAGTCTTCCGTCTCTAAAGGGATTCTGTTGGCTTTTGATTCACTTCCTTCAATCAATTGGATTTGTGGATTAGAATCACTGATTTCTAGATTGTAATTTTCCGTTAAACTCGGAGAATCAAATAAAGGTTGAATAACTTCACAAAATTCTTCACATAACCTATTAATTGAAATAAACTAATTTGTTGAGAGGTGTTCTGCATAGTTGGAATCAGTAAAAGTAAAAAGACAAGAGTATAATTTTGAAAAAATGTGATTTCCTGGTTTTGAAATGTTATCTCTATGGAATTTAAAATATAAACTCAAGGTATCTTTTAAATTTTTATCAAATATTGAAACACAATAGTTAGGCCTAACTTGGAACAAAAAATGCTTATAAATTAGGTTGCCTTCTGCTGTTCCAAGGAGAATCATTTCCATTTTTAAATCTTCGGTCATGAAAACTTAGAGTAACTAGAGAATCTAATCCAGGTTTAAAAAGAGATTTCACTATCATTTGTATTTCAGAAATATAGACATAATTAAGTTTTTGTCTATGTTCCGGTTTTTTTTCCTTAGGGCAGATCTACCTAGATTTGGAGTTATTAAATTTAAATTGACATTTCCTCTAACTTGATCTATAAGTAAAGGTTTTTCTATTTCATGATATTCATGATATTCAATTTTCTTTCGGGAAAATAAATTTCTTACATTTTCTAGAATTGATATTCCAGGTCATTCTTCATGTAATCGAAGATCACAAATATTCTTTTATTTTTTGTCGTTAAAGGTTGCCTTTAGAACATAACCTTTCGGACTTTCGTAAATTTCTGTTTCATCTGAAGTTGGATCAGAATCTAAAGTTAGATTGGATTGGAAAATATTTGATTCAGATTCACTCATTCTGAACTAGAAGGATAACTAGACTCAGAACTAGTTTCAGAAGATAAATTAAATTTAACGATGGACTCTTCAGAGGAAATTTCGGAAAGACTAATTTCTTCGTTCAAGTCTAAATTTACAATTTTTATTTTTCTTTTGATAAATGGGTTTTTTCCTAAAAAAATTTGTTTTAGGTTTATTTTTTGAAAATTGTTTTATATTTTTGAATTTTCAATTTTTAAAAATAGATTTTTTCTTTGAAAAAGATTTATTTTTGCTGTTGCTAGTTCTACAGCCCCATTGGGTACCATGAGGAATGAAATCAAAAGAAATATTATTCTTAATTCCTTTACTTTGTCTACTTAATCTTCTCATTTCACAAATTCTGGCCAACTCACTTTTTAAAAATCTTATTCGACCTTGTAGGGTGGAATTGTAAGCATCTTTATAAGATTTCATATATTTTTCAAATTCTTTGGTAAAATAAACATTCCAAGGAGAAGTTATTTTTGAAAATACATGTTTAACCAAACATCTTGGTTTTCATGAAAATTATATTGATGATAATAATATTTGGTAAATTCACAAGAATATTCTACGACATATTTCATGTTGCAAAGAAATATTTGTTAATTTCATTTGGGATTATTTTATAGCATCTTTATTAGCGTTAGTTTATCTACATTCTTCCTCCCATCAACTTCTTTTAGGATAGTTTGGGCAAAGTAATTGGTAGCTTTATCATCTTGTCCAGCTATGAAGAAACTTTTAATTCTTTCTTCAATTAATTGTCTATCACTTCTTCCTAGACCCTGAAACCAGTTGAATCCATTTCCTTCAATACTTGCGATTAGAATCCAAGTTTTTCTAGTAAATTCTAAATCTATATGGCTAACGAAATACATTACCACACTTACTTTGCCATTTTTCAACTAATTCTGGTATATTAAAAACACTATCAAGATTTAATTTTGATCCTTCTGTGTCAAGAGATAGAGAAGGGTCAATTTTAGGTTTAAACAAATCTGTATATTTGTTAGATCTAGAATCTTTTCTATGTTTTTTAGAATAATATTTCTTTGAGAAATAAGAAGAATCACCAAA
>CM039668.1:9094551-9212051 GCA_022405105.1 Aristolochia contorta
AACAAATTATGTGAACTGGTCACAAGAGGTTGAATTGATGTTATCAGGCTATAGATTTGATAAAATTATCAAAGTGGATACTCCTCCTCAGAGACCTTCCCGAGTGAACTACCCCAAAAATATGAAACAATATAAGAAGGACCATAGGAAATTCAAGCAATGGGATGATGCGAACGAAATTTCTAGGTCACATATTCTTGATTCTCATAGTGAAAGTCTTTTGATGACTTATTTTCATGTCCCTACTGCAAAAGATATTCTGGACCAGTTTGAGGCTAAATATGAGAAGAAATCGTCTACTCACATCAATAATTTATTTTGATAAAATTTACTCGTGCCAAGTGTGAGGAAAACGCTGATGTGAGAAAGCATATAAATGACATGCTTGTTATGGCAGATGAGTTACAGTATCATGGTAGGCCAATGGATGAAGAAACTAAGGTGGTCACCATTGTGAACACTTTACCAAAATCTTTTAAATATATTCAAGATTTTTAATCTGAGTCCAAGACGAAGTGGACAATTTCTAAATTGGTGAATAATATCGATAACCAGTCTGAGAGACACAATTTAGGAATTAATCTGGATAAACCCTCACCTAGTGCTAATATAGTTTTGAAGCCGAATAAGAAGAATTTTAAGAAGAAGGGAAGGAATTTTCAGTTTCAAAACTTCAAGGACAAGAAGGTCAATGACTAGAAAATTGAAGTACACGCAAATCAACGTGTATGTTTCTTCTGCAATAAGCTAGGGCATATTAAAAAATATTGCAGAGCATTGAAAACGATGCAGGGGGGACAACAAGGGAAAACAAGTAAGTCCTTCTATTTTGAACCTTGTACTATTTGTATACAACCTTTAAGTTGGTGGGATGACTCTAGTGTAACTGTTCATGTGTCAAATGAGTTGCAGGGTTTCAAGGAGCTAAGAAAGATTGATGAAGGTGCAAATTTTATTTTCATGGGGAACGATGAAAAAGCCGTTGTGGAAGGCGTAGGAACATACCAACTAAAGCTTGTTGATAATAAATTTTTTGATTTAGTAGATTACCTTTATGCTCCTTCTATGAGAAGTCTATTATCTGTATCTTGTGTTGAGAAAACTTTGATTTACCTTTTATTTTGGAAATGGAAAGTTTCTTATGCGACAAGATGACAGAATTATTTTGACAGGTTCTCAAAATTCTGATTTATATCAATTGCAACTTACCGGAAATATGGTGTTTAGTATTTCTACTTCATTGGATATAAAGGAGAATGAATTATATTTGTGGCATCTACGATTAGGACATATAAACAAAAATAGGATATTTAAAGTTGTGACTCAAAGATTATTACAGGAATTGTCGCAGAAATATTTTCCTACATGTGAATGTTGTATTTATGGTAAAATGAAGAAAATGCCCTTTCCATCCAAAGGCTTAAGGAGTTCTCATATTTTAAAGATTATTCACTCAGATATATGTAGACCTATGAATGTGAATACTCGAAATGCTCATTCAAATTTTATCACATTTATTGATGATTTTTCAAAATATGGAAGAGTATATTTACTTCGAAGGAAAAATGAAACCTTAGATTATTTCAAAAAGTTCAAATTGGAAGTAGAAAATACCACAAGAATGAAGATCCAAACTTTGCACTCTGGTAGAGGTGGCGAGTATTGTTCAGAGTTATTCTCAAATTTTGTCAGTCAAATGGGATTATCCATATGTTCAGAATGCCTTATACACTTGACCAAAATGGTGTTGCTGAAAAGAGAAATCAAACTTTACTGGAGATGGTTCGATCAATGATGAAATTTGTAAATTTGCCAACATCCTTTTGGGGCAAAGTATTATTAACTGTTACCAATGTCTTAAACAGAGTGTTTACAAAGTCTATTGAGAGAACACCGTATGAGGTATGGTCAGGAAAAACTCCTTGTCCTATCCATTTTAAAATATGGGGAAGTGTTGGTCATGTTTTGAATCTTGATCCTAAGGATAAATTGAAGGCTAAGACTAGAAGGTGTTTATTCGTTGGGTATTCTGAAAATTCAAAAGGATATAGGTTATATGATCCCAAGGAAAAAGTAATTATTGAAAGTAGACATGTAAAATTCATTGAGGATAGATTTGTCTGTGATGAAGAAATTGAGGAAATGTCCTCCTCTGAACTCCTACTAATGAAGAGGTTTCCACTCAAACGGATATTCGAAGAAGTGTAAGAGACAGAAAATCTAGTCAACTTATATCATCTTCTAATTTTATACATATGCTGGAGAAACTTATGAAAGAATAAGGTTGAATGAAGATGTTATTGATCCTGCCACTTATGAGCAAGCACTCATTGATGTGGACTCCGATAAATGACAGTTGGCAATGGAAGAAGAGATGGACTCAATGTATAAAAATAAAGTTTGGAAACTTGTTGATATCCTGCATCTGCTAAGCCCATTAAGTGCAAGTGGATTTTTACAAGAAAGAGAAATTTTGAAGGTAAAGTTGAAAGATTCAAAGCTCGTCTTGTTGCCAAGGGTTTTACTCAACAGTATGAGATTGATTATGATGAAACATTTTCTCCTGTTGCACGTATACAGTCTATATGAACTCTCTTGTCCTTAGTCACATATTATAACTACGAGTTGTTTCAGATGGATGTTAAAACTGCTTTCCTTAACAGAGATTTAGATGAGGAAATTTATATGTAACAACTTCGTAGATTTATTAGCACTGGAACAGGATCGAAGGTGTGTATATTGGAAAAATCCATTTACGGTTTAAAACAAGCCTCAAGACAGTGGAATATCAAGTTCAATAAAGCAGTCAAGGAGTATGGATTTAATCAGAATTCAGAAGATCATTGTGTTTATATAAAAATAATGGGAGATCGCATCGCCTTTCTTACTGTATACGTAGATGATATTTTATTAGTTGGGAATGATATTCAAATACTCTAAGGTATAAAGACATGGTTATTTTTGACATTTGATATGAATGACCTTGAGGAAGCTTCTTATATTCTCGGTATTAAAATTATACGGGATAGGGCTTTGCGAAAATTGATTTTATCTCAAAAGAAGTATATGGACACTCTTCTGGATCAATTTCATATGTCCAACTGTATTCAAGGTAAAGTACCTTATGATAGCACTAAAAAGATGAGTCAGGTGGATTGTCCTTCTCAACTCAAAGATAAGTTGGACGAATCGAAATAACCATATGCTTCTACTATGGGATTTTTATGTATGCTCTTATGTGTACCAGACCTGATCTTGCTTATGCTATTGGGGTTCTTAGCCAGTTTCAGGCTAATCCAGGTTTCAGTCATTGGGAAGGAGTTAAATGGGTAATGCACTATTTGCAACGAACTAAGTCATATCTTTGACGTATTAGGCGGACAAATTTGAATGAATGCATATGCTTTTTTGTGATTATATGAGTACTCATGGTGTGCCTTGAGATTCAGCTTCCTTATTAGATATGCACTTGTACGTCTATACATGAGGGTCTCAAAAAGGAGTGACGATTGAGTCTCTAAATTGTCCAGGCCAATGGGACTGCGTAGGCACAGTTTCCTTTATGGTTAATACTCATGCTGGTATAGAGCTTTACCCTGAGCTCCTCAAGTACTGAGTATGCTATAGACGGTGGAATGCCTTGATGTCCAGCTTTCCTATTAGGTATATACTTGCACGTATATACGGAAGGGTCTCAATAAGAAGATATGGTTGGACACCTAAATTGATTCAAACCTATGGTACTGCTTAGGCACAATTACCTTAGTGGCTAATACTCGAACTGCTACAGAGCTTTACCCTGAGTTCAGGTCTGAGTATGCTATGAATGGAGACCGCTGAGCTTGACAAGTATGGATTTGGTTTATTCTCAGCCTTAAAATTCTAAGATGTACATTATGTAGGCTCGGGTTAACTACATTTGTATGTTAAAGTATTTGAGGTAATGCCTATGGTCATGATATGATTTTATGTGTCAAAATTGATTTTTCAAGTTTTTTTAAAATCGGAATTTTATAAAAAGGATTTAAAACCATGTGGAGTATGTTGGAAAAATGGTTTCAAATATGAATTTATAAATATTACCATGACTTATGGGTGTGGGGCCTACTTTTAGATACTTTGTCATTGGACGTTTAGTCTAGGGAATAATGGCCAGCACATCTCCCTGTAGAGGTAGATTTAATGGGTACATTGACTCTGGGGACGTTTTGGGAATAAAGAGTTGTATCTCTCCCAAAGGGTCATTAGTCCTACATTGAATTGAGTCATTAGTGTTATACCCATTGGAACCTATAAATCCTCCAAGGTCTTACAAGTGAGGCTACAGCTTATGCACACCTAGTCAAGTTGAAGGGAAGTAAGCTAATCACTTTTAAAAACATATTCGAAAAGGTTTGGTTGTGCACTACTTGAACTCAATCACTATTCCAAGATGAAAGGTACGCTCCCGTTATCTTTTCTTATTCCAATTCGATCATATTTGTATAATGTTTATGCAATAGGGATCCTATAGAAAATATTATGTCTATTTTCATGATGTATTATATTATTTATTAGACCTAAAGTCTAATACAAGTGTATGAGGTGATCGCACAAATACTTGACAATTTCATCGTTTCTTACTCACTCCAAACTAAAATCTAAACTAATGCGTACTTGCTAAGTTCCAAAATAAAGATGATAAAGCACAAAAATAATATAAACAAAGACCTTAAGATCAAGTTAAACAAGTAATGAATTATATAGCAGCAACCATCACTAACGTGATTAATTAACAATCAGTCCACAATCATTGATATTCAAATTCCTTATCCATGCAATTAGGTCACCCTTCATGAGCAATTCAACCAGGTAACCTAATCTTAGGAGGTTCCTAGATGTGGGACGAGAGTCTCTACCTTCTAAGGAATTACATTTCGTTTTGGAAAGGTTTTAACAGAAGAAACAGTGTGACTTTTAGCGCCAAAGAAAGGTGAGGCTCATGATCGTCTCACTGCCGAGAAGAAGCGCCTGACATCCATAAGCTCCACCTTGAGAAAATTTCCCATGATATGTGAAGGGAATCCCATAGTTGCAGTTACTCTTTGGAGTTTGGGACAAGGAACTACCCACGAGATCTTTTTCTCCTTCCATAAATCGACTTCCTTTTGAAACATACCGTCTCTCTTAATAATACCATTTTCGGGTAAAATTTCGCCTTTATATAGAAAGCACCCTTTATATAAATATTTGTACCAGAACGTGTCTGTTGAAATTAACACCTCATGTTTTAGCTTAAGCCCCGTTTGGTTATGCTTCTGGTAGCTATGAAGCCTCATTTCGAATTGAAAAGCGACTCCAAAACCGAAAATTATGTTTGGATACAATTCCTTTATCTTAAAGCTCCCTTTCATGGAGCAATTTTTCGTTTGGAAGAGCTCCAAAATGACACTCTTCGCAAGAAGTGATTTGGTCTCTAACTGGAGTCTCTCTTGACATAATTTTTAGACATTTGTATCCCTTTTATTTTAAGTAATCCAATTTTATGGCTTAAAAAATCACCCTTTCCTACCCCAATCTCCTAATCTTCCAGCTTTTATCTCTCACTTCTTACAATCATAGCTCTTTGCTCTAGGCGTTAGTTTTCTTCTAGCCTGGCTGCAATAGCACCTTTTCTATCTGTATCTTTTATCATTCTGGTTCTACATCTTTCTTCTATTTTATCTGCACCTTCACCTTTATCTTTCTTCTTTTTATTTCGGCATCTTTCAAGCACCATCTCCGAGAAAATGAGTCTTTTTCTATTTTGGGTGTTCTGGCTATGCAAAACTGCCATCTGTCTCTTATCTATTTAACATTGAGTGTACTTGCTTCACTTTCTCTTTTTCACTTCCTTTCTTCTTCAACAAGCTGCCTTGCCGTCCCTTTTATTTGTTATAGAGTGAATATATCATCTCTGTTTTAGGAAACAATAATGTTATGCACACCCTAGGGGTGTGCATTTCATCCCATCTTCCCCATATATGGGTGCATCTATCGCACCTCGATTTCTGATGTGGTTGGAGATGGGATGAAATGCGCACCCCAGTGAGTGTGCGCCGGAGAGATGGGCGGTGGGGGAGAGATCGCCATTGAGAGAGAGGAGGGCAGGCAAGAGAGGAGAGCGGCCGAGAGAGGAGGGCGGCCAAGAGACGAGGGATGGAGAGAGATGCGGGCAGGAGGAAAGAGGGAATTGAGTGGGAGACCGACTTGGCTTTTTACATATCTCGTTAGTTTCTGACGTGGATGGCTAATGGCGGGAGGAAAGAGGGAATTGAGTGGGAGACCGACATGGCTTTTTACTTACCTCGGTAGCTTCTGACGTGGATGACCACATTAGCCATCCATGTCAGAATATGGCCGAGGGCAAGCACTCGCAGAGTGGCCATAACATTACTCCTTAGGAAAACCCCATTTCTAATGAACAATACAAACATTCAGCCCAAGATTATAAAATTGTAAATTACAAATTAGTACTTTTTGTAATCGGCAAAAGAGGTGAACCAGCCATAGTCCATTGGGGATGATGAGCCTTCTTTGTTCGCACATGACCAGTGTTCGTCACAAATTATATTTTTGTAATGTGTGCATATGATTGTAATTTAATTTTATATATAATATATTTTATCAATATATTAATTTTATTTTCAAAACGATTAATGTTTAAAACGAAAATTATAGCAGAGAACAAGATAATAAATCGAAGATATTTACATTTTAATTAATAAATACTTATATTTCCAGCTATTTTTCATCCAAAAATAAATAATTTAACATATTTTTATTATTTTAAAATAACTAATCTATTAATTAATTATTTTATTTTATTATATAGTTATTGTATATTATTAGCAAAGTTAAAAAATTTAACAGAAATTTTTATAAGATTTATTTTGTTCAATATCCTATATTTTCTTTATTTGGTTATTAGATTAATTGTTTATATATAAGGGAATTATTGTTAATATATATTTAAAAGAAACTTTTTGTTTTTTCTACCAAACATAATTTATGGATTTTCTACTTATTAAAGCTCTTTCAATAAATACAGCCAAAAATCATGTCTTTTTCTAAAGAATTTTTTTTTCAAAGAGAACTCGTTCAAAGATTCTATATAAAAAATCTCTATATCAAACAGGACAGCCAGACGCTGCCTAAGGGTTACAAGTTATACCGCTGCATTTCTTTTTATTTAAGTAATGCCACTGATTTACCTTTTTGTGCATAAATATGAATGTGAATGTATATAGTTATTAGTGGAGGTTGATTTGGCCAAAGGTAATTTTGTGAATGCATTATGCAATACTGAATGTCTTTTTAGTAATTAACAAACATAAAAATGGATGTTACTTTTGTTTGTATTTTTTTATTACCGATCTTCTTCTTTTGAAGTGTACTAGCAATGGTCACGTTGCTCTAGTAGTCGTTTTGTATTATATTTATGTTGAATATTATGATTATTTGTTATGTGCATAATTTCTGTTGTACTCTTTCTAGTTTTACTTTTACACATTGACACTTTTTATAAAGTGCCTCAAAACACCTTATTCTTGAGAATAAAAGCCTATCCAACGCATATCAAAGCTTTGTTTTTTGGGATTTAATCTGAATGTTGTTTAAATAATTGTAATGCAACCTTCACCAGGTTAAACCCAATCTAACCGGATTTGGCTAAAACCGGACTTACTACCGGTTGGACAGTCCATTCAGTTTTTAAAACATTGCAGCATACGCTATAAAATGAATTCTTTATCTTTTGTTAATTGATTTTAGCAAAATTTTATGTGGATATGGAGCAAATGATGTGAATTAAATTATGAATTTTTTAAGGATTTTTATTTGTTTTGAAACCCATTAGGCCCTTCAACGTTGTGACTTGCATTTTATGGATTGCGTAAGTCGATATGTAACTTGAATCAGCCGATTAATATGGATTTTTTAGTCCTCAAAACGCCCAACACTGATAAAAAGTACTACACATTTATTTTTATGAAAATACTTTTGTTAAAACAACATTATACTTTATATTTTGATTGATAGTTTATGAAAAAGTGTTTTCAAAAAGTCCTTTTAGAAAGATGTTTTTAGCAAAAACATTATTTTTAAATAAAACCATTATTTTTATGAAATATATCTTTATTAAAAATATTTTTTATAATTTATGAGAAATATGTCCATCGACTAGGTAACAAAATTTATTTTTGTGTTTTCTTCCATCCAGAGAAGGATTGTCCAAAAATAATACCAATGAGTCAATGACTGAAGGTGTAAAAAAACTAAGTTATGTTAAAATAAAGGAAGATTTACCGATCTTCCAAATCTTCTTCTCAAATGATAATTAAACCTTACGGATTGTCTATTGTGGGATAAAATTGTAAACTTGAATTTGTTTCTGATCCACCAGAAGTTAAAGAATCAAACGAACAACTTAAAAAATTTCTATGTCAAAATAACAGAACATAAACCATAATAATTGATGGAGAATGACATAACCTAAATCATGGGTGCATGTGTGGCTAAGCTATTGGAGATTGACAGTGCGTGTGTGGCTAAGCTATTGGAGACTGACAGACTGACAGTGCGTGTGTGGCTAAGATATTGGAGACTGACAGTGCGTGTGTGGCTAAGCTATTGGAGACTGTACCGTCTAGTCTGCACTGTCGCTTCGTTCTAGTCATCATCATGTTCACTCCACGATCTTTAAGGACCAAGTTAGATAGTCACAGGAAACTTTCCCTGTAAATGGCCTCTCAGGCATAGACCAATCCGGATATATTGATGGGCTTTGCGAGAGGTTGATAGCCGTCGTCATCTCCGAACTTGTTACCTCTTTCCGGCCGGAGATGAAAGAAAAAGTTGCAGAGAAGAAGTGCATAGTGTTCTATCCCTCGCCAGGGATGGGACATCTCGTCTCCATGGTGGAGTTCGCCAAGCGCTTCCTGCCCTTTTCTTTCAACTTCACCGTCGTCATAGCAGAGGCGCCTTACAACACCGGCTCGACCGCGTCTTATGTCAAGCGGTGTACAGAAACCCACCCCTCCATCACCTTTCACCGTCTTCCTCCCGTCTCCCTCCCCCTGGACACCTCTTCCTCCCCCAACCACGAGGCCCTTGCCTTCCGCTTCATCCATCTCAACAACCCATTGCTGCATCAGGCTCTCCGGGACATCTCCCGCAGGAACCCCATCTGCGCGCTCGTTCTCGATTTCTTCTGCTACACGGCCATGGAGAACGCCACCCAGTTGGGGATTCCACCTTATATCTACTTCACCTCTGGCGCCACATGTCTCGCCGTCTTCTTCAACTTGCCGACCATCCATGGAAGCACCACGGAGAGTCTGAAAGACGTCGCATCGGAGTTACACATCCCGGGTGCTCCTCCAGTACCTGCTTCCCACATGCCCACACCGGTGCTCGTCAGAGAAGACGAGGCGTATCGGGGATTTCTCCAAATGTCCATGGAAATCCCCAAATGCAAGGGAATACTGGTAAACACCTTCGAGGCACTTGAGCCGCGTGCCTTGAGAGCCATATCGGAAGGGTGTTGCGTCTCAGACGGTCCCACCCCACGAATTTATCCGATCGGACCCGTTATCGCGGCCGACAATCGAGCCGACGGAGGCGGGGAGTGCCTGTCCTGGTTACGCTCGCAGCCGGCCAAGAGCGTCGTCTTCCTCTGTTTCGGAAGCTTGGGGCTGTTTTCGGCCGAGCAATTGAAGGAGATCGCAATCGGACTGGAGAAAAGTGGACATAAATTCTTGTGGGTCGTCCGCTCTCCGCCGTCTCCTGACGACAAAACTGCCGGTCGGCTCTCCGCGCCGCCGGAACCCGACCTCGACGCCCTGTTACCGGAAGGGTTCCTGGACAGGACGAGGAACAGGGGAATGGTGGTGAAGTCGTGGGCGCCACAAGCCGCCGTCTTAAGTAACGACGCCGTCGGTGGGTTCGTGACTCACTGCGGGTGGAACTCCGTCTTGGAGGCCGTCTGCGCGGGGGTGCCGATGGCCGCGTGGCCTCTCTACGCCGAGCAGAAGCTGAACAGGGTGTTCCTCGCGAAAGAAGCGAAGCTCGCCATACCCATAACGGAGGAGGAGAACGGATTCGTGACGTCGGCGGAGGTGGAAAAACGCGTCCGGGAGCTCATGGAGTCGGAGGTTGGGAAGGGTCTGAGAGAGAGGACAGTGGCAACCCGAGACGCCGCCATTGCTGCAATCACTGAAGGTGGGTCGTCACTAGCCGAGCTGACAGCGTTTGCCGAATCACTAAAAAGTGCCGATTTGAGATGATCTGGAGAGTAGGACCTGGTTAGAACCTCTCTTTCGACTACCCAATAAAATCGATACTCAATCTGGGTTTACTTCGTAACTAATCAAGTTATGATAAATAAATGAATAATTATATCCTGGAGAAAATATAAGAAATTATTATTTTTTATCCTGAAACAGATATTATATTTTGGTAAAGGATAACTGAGTTAAGAGAGTACATATGACATATTGTCTAAAGAGCAATGTTATGGGCACCGAGAAGAGGAAAAAGTTAAGGCCGGAAAGCGGGGTAGATGCTGCGGGACGGACGCCGGGACGCCGCAGGAGGGATGCCGCAGCCCAAACGTGTGGGAGGGACACTGCGAGAGGGTCGGGTTCGCTGTCGGGAGGGAGGAGGAAGCGAGGGGAGGGAGGAAGCGGGAGGGAGGATGCGGGAGGGAGGGAGGATGCGGGAGGGAGGGAGGAAGGGAGGGAGGAAGCGGGAGGGAGGGAAGGAGGAAGTGGGACGGAGGGGAGGAGGAAACGGGACGGAGGGGAGGAGGAAGCGGGACGGAGGGGAGGAGGAAGCGGGATGGAGGGAAAAAGGAAGCGGGGGCGGGAGGGAAAGAAAACATTTCCCAAACCTGAAAGTATTAGCCGGGTTTTCTAACGTCCGATTCAGCGTTTGATGCGTAAGCCATCCACATCATTTTCCGTACTCGGGTCCCTCTCCCTGCATATAGTATTACTCTTGCCTAAAATATTCAGTTTGGGGCTAAGTATGGCCATGAGCTAATCATCTACTATAGCATTTTTCAAAAAAAGAGGTATCTCATTAAGCTATAGAGGTATAAGTGTCTCTCCATGTTCACCCACAAAGGTGTCTTTTTTGCCAAAACGTCAAAACTTTGCTTCCTTCTTCTAAACTTTTGTTTCAGCTAAACTTGTGGTAAGTTCTTCAGTAGGGCTTTGTACGTTTGTATTAGAGGTTTCAGCTTCCCGTGGTTGCTCTAAGATTCCTACATGGGATGCATTATAATTTGAGAGCCCCCGTAAATGACTAATGGTGACTGAGTAAAAATGTGTTTGATGCTAGTGAGAGTAAGATGAAGAGCATAAAATTCCACTTCATTGTTATTTTTGTTCAATAATGGATGTAAACGGGAGCCGATTACCCGCTCTACCATCCGCCCGATTAATAAACGGAACAAAATAGAAATATAATATTATTATCCGTTTACCGCTCTACCGTTTACCCATTCTACAATTTAATAAACGACGGAAATGAAAATAGCTTTTCCGAATCCGTTTTACCCGTTTACCGTTTAATTAAGGGTAATATAGTAAATTTATATATCTACTTAGTTTAATAATAAAATACTTATTTTTATATGAATAACCTTATTATATTTGTTATCACTTATTATAAAAATTTGTTGAGTTGAAAAGTTTAGAAAGAATTTGAATATATTTATATATTTTAGTAATTATTAGAAGTCAATATATATTGACTTTAACTCATGGTCTCATAAAGAATCCTTAGTCATAGTCATAGACTCATAGTCATAAAGGATAGATCATATATTGTAAATTCATAATTAACTAAATAAAGTAGTATAAGTAATCTAAGATTAAAAAAAATTTATTTTTCTTACAAATGTCAGATTTTATACAAATGACAATTGTTTTTATAAATGTAAACAACTGTCATACAAAAATAAACATATTATAATTTATAATAAAAAGTATATTAAGATAAACATAGTAATTAACAAATACACGAGATGATTTCATATTTTTCCAATTAGTTTACATAATTCAAATTTTTTGGCCCATAACATATTACGTCATATACTCTAAATTCTTAATAAGTTATAAGTAATATCATTGATTTTAATTACTAGTTACTTCTCTAATTAATTAATATTCTAATTTTGGTTTTCCCTCCCTCTCTAGTCCCTAGTCATTGACTCATTGCTCCGTATGCAATTATGCTATTTAGATTTTAGATTTTTCCTAATTGATTCCTTGTCTATTTAGATATTATTTAGTTACACCCTAAATTTCTTATACAATTATTGCCATTATAGGAGACAATTTATATTTGTATTTGATTTTTGTGTTATGTAACTTGTATTTTGAATTCTAGAAAAGTGTTATATTTGATTGTTTATTAGTAATTTTCTTAATTTTTCCTCTTTTTTTTGGGTTTTTGGTGATTTTTATATATTTTTACTATTTACCCGTTTATTACTTGATTACCCGGTTTTTCGGCAGGTAATAAACGGGTAAGAATTTCACGGAACTAAACGGATACGGACAGTAACGGGTAAAGGGTTCAAAAAATAAACGGTAGACGGAAGCCCATTACCAGTATCGTTTATTACCCGTTTACATCCGTAGCCATGGTGCACATAACATAATTTCTCCAAGTGCATTACGGAAAATAACTCCTCCTGCCCTCTTTAAATCTAATTGAGCTGATCCATCTAAATTAGCCAGAATGAATGATTTTGAAAGTGCTTGCCAACAAATATGATCTCGGTATTTTTTTTTTGTTGGGAAGGATAATTTCTGGGATGAGACAATGGGTAATTATTTGGTGTAAAGTAAATTAAATATGATTAAAGCATTGAGAATAAGAGGAAATAGAATGTTCAAAAATTTTCCAATTTCGAGTGCACCAAATTTCCAGTGTAGTAAGAGCATAGACATGGGATCTATGGAAGGGTTTAGTGGAGGGTGAGTTGAGTAAAGTATGGAAATATGATTGGATAGACTGACTTTGAGGAATTATCTTAGTATAAGGGTAAAATAAGTCCCAGAGAGTTGTGGCGAATGGGCGTTGAATGAACAAATGATCAATAGTTTTAGCTGGTAATTTACACATAAGAAGGTTGAGGTTTAGGCCCCTTTTTGTGTAATTGAGATGCAGTTTGTAGTTTGTTTGTAATTATCAACCATAGGAATATTTTGTGTTTGGGAAGAGATTTTATTTGCCATATTTCTGTCCAAAGGGGATCTAGGGGGCCATAGAACAGCTTTTGGTGGGAGACTTTTGTTTTGTGCATGATATAGGCTATTTTGGTGGAGAATGTTCGTTCTTTTGAGGGTGTCCTGATCAAGGAGTCATACTAAGGGGAAGAGATGGGAGAGTTTAAAAGTAGGGAAGCAATGACAGATTGCCAAAGCGATCGGAATTTTATTCCATTGGTTGTGATCAGTGATGAGAGAGGACACCTTGTCCTTTAGATGTTGAGGACCCTGAGAGAGTCTGTAAAGTTCAATTAATGGTTTATCAAGTTCATCTACCCAAGTGTCAAACCAGAGAGAAGTATTTTGGCCATTACCAATTCTATATCGGTTTTGGGAGAGGAATAAAAGAAAGAGTTTGAGTATTTGATTCAACACAAGAGAGTTACCTTGTTTGGGTTTGAGAGTAGCTAGGTGAAAACAGGAGAGAAGGTGAAGGGCAATGCCAGTAAGGACTATTTTAGAAGTGTGATCCGTCTAGGTAATGACAATGCTTTATTTGTTCATCCATTTAATCTTTTTTGAATTGCATCTACAAGGGGTTCATAGGTGACCGTGTGGTACGTGTAGTGGTATATATTTATACCTAAGTAAGGTCCTATAGACTCAGATGGAGGGAATGGCATAAGACATTTGTGGCTATTTCTTTTCTCGGTAGGCACACTCTTGGAGAAAAAGATGAGAGATTTTGAAGGATTATAAATCTGGCCTGAGTACTCAGCATATTGATTTAGGATGTTCATTAAAGTTTGTGCGGAGTTATGATCCGTGGCACAAAACAGGTCAATGTCATCTGCATAGTGTAAAGTACAGATAGGTTGCATATTTGGAATGGGTGACTAGGGTTTAATGTGGTTATTTGCAACCTCCTATTGAATTTTGTTGGAGAGGAGTTCAGTTGGAAGAATGAATAGAGAGAGGGTGAGAGAGGGTCTCCTTGTCGGAAGCCACATGAAGGTGTAATAGACTCAAAAGGATAACCATTAATGAGGATTTGGTTGGTCGCAGTAGCCATTCACTCCCAACTTTTAACCCCACGCCTTCTGCCCCAAGAGCTCAATGGTGAGTCTAGTGAGCAAATTCTTTTACAGTCAATTGAAGGACAAGAGGAGTTTAGAAAGGAGCAAAAAAGAGATAGTGCCCTTTGTTAACAATTATCCAACTCTGTAGGATCACCTTGTGTGGAGATAAAACCTGTTGTAACTAGTGGCTTTAGTTGGGTAGAACCTGATTGGTCTCACCCACCATGTATGAACTTAACACTGCAACCCCTCCCCAAGTAGCAACCTATGAGCATTCATTTGAAGAGACACTAGAAGCTTTACTGTAAGAGAACCAGAGGTCTCTTGAAAATATGGAGTCTCTTCTTGATAGGTTGTTTAAACATTTTGGTAGGGAAAAAGAGTGTAATATCTTCGGTCAGCCTTTAGAAAATCCTAGGGAGTAAGATATTGATCATTGGTTCCTTCAGCCCAGTGAGGCTCCTAGGAGTGAGAGCCACCTAAGGGAAATAGTAGAACCACCATTAGAGGACGAAAGATTGATGGAGTGTGAGAGTACGATTTTAGGAGTGAGGTTGAAGAAGTCTGGGTCTATGACCCAACATTTGATGCCTCTTCCTAATCACATTTTACAGAATCTCTTAGTTCAACGTATAGTGGCCTTGTAGGAGCTGAGCTACACTTGAAAGAGAGTAATCCACTCTCTTCCTCACTTGTGTGGAATTTTGAAGAGGGGTTGCAACAAGCTAAAGGTTTAGAAGAGGTGGAAGTAAAATTGAATGCAGGTTTGGGGGAAGGGATAGAGAAAGAGGGAACGCCAAGAAAAATACCCCTTGGAAACCATGGACACTTGGATAGGTTTTCAGTTTTAAAAAAGGGAGGTGTTTGAACCTAGAGCATCCAGATGAATTCATACTCCAAACTTATGAACCAACCTTAAGCACTAAAATGAAAAGAGGAACATCTTACACATCTCCACATAGGCATACTTGAAGTGCAAGAAGTCACCACCCACCACCCTCATGAAGGGGGGAGCCACCTTTGCAATATTGTAAAGGTAGGAATGTAATAAAGCAAAACTGGTTCAACTTTCCTTTTGATTGGGGAGGAATGGGATAGGATATCTCTCTTTGTTTTTTATTGCATTGAATTAAAGCAATCTTATGATCTCTAGTTTAGGCATGTTTTAAATTTTCTTGTATAGTTGTTTTGATTTTAGATTAGTATGAGAGAGTTCTACACTCGATTTTTTGTATTTCACCATGTTTGAGTATGTGTTGAGTTTTGAATTCAATGAGATGGTTAATTTTAGTTTTTCATGATTTGAATAAAAAAAATCTCATGATCACTACTTTTTGGGACAATTCTGTGTGTTTTACTTTACTTTGTTGGTTTGTGTTTTATTCATTTATTTTGTATAGTTGTTTTTGTTTAATGAAAACAAAGCTACCAATGAATCTCACTTCATTCATTTGATGAGTTGTCACCACGGATTTTTCTGTATCCTCTATTTATATTCATTGTATGATCTACATTGTGGACAATGCAGAATTCAAGGTTTTTTCTTTTTTTGGGGTAGAGGGGATTTGCTGTTTGCTTGCATTCATTCATTCCAACTGCATCTATCTTTGTATGACAAACATTTGGCATATAGGTTTTCCGTGCTTAGGAATGTTTTGTGATGATAATCATGCTTTTTAGTTTAAAATGGAAATGTGTGGGATTTGGTCTCTACTTGAATAGCTAGACCGAGGAGATTAGCGCACTTTCAATTGAAAGAAGCCACTCTTGAGTCAAATGTTTTGTATGGTGCATGTGCGTGAGTCATTGTCCTAAGTTCTAGAGCTAGTTTCAATTAAAACTTGATGCGAAATGGTTGAAAAATACATCCAAAGGAAGGATTTTAGGCAATGTTAGGACCGGTTGAGCTTTTCTATCTATCCTATGCATATCCGTTAGTCAACCAAAGTTTGAGCTTAGACTGTGTTTTTCATAACCAAATTATTTTAAACCATCTCCTTTTTGTATTTATCTTTCTATGTCCTTTCTCTCAAATTGCTCGGTTTAATTTAAACCGAGTTTGAGCTCTCATTTTGTGCTGAAATGAAGCAAGTGGCAAGAAAAGAAGAAGGAGAAAATAAAAAGAAAATGAAAATGAAAGAGAAAATACAGAGAAAGAATAATGCTTGAAAAGCTAAAGAAGTCATAAGATTAATCAAAATTCAAAAGTTGATTAATCGAAATGAAGAAAAATCAAGCAAAATGCTTAATTGATGAAAAACGAAGAAATGGTTGAAAAGGGCAAAAGTTCAAGTTTGAGGGAATTTTCTGGTGGGAGCTCACTCTTTGTAGACTCAATCATGTAATTAAAAATAATGAATCCTTCATGATTGACTTGTTGTCTTACCTTGGTCCCTAGTCCCATCACAACCTAAAGAAAGTCCTTGTGATCTTTGGAGCAACTTTTCTCATTTAGTGGAGAGGGGATTAAGAGAATACCTTATAGAATTCTAGAACAATTTCTCGAGTGCATGTCTTGTGGTTTGATGGCGAAAGCAATATTGTGGGGGCTATAAAATTGTTAAGTAGTGGGGCAAGTAGATTGTTAATGAGTAGATCTCTAAAGAATAGTTAGAAGGGTAGTTGACCAAGCAACATCAATTTTCGTCTCTTCAGTTAAATTGCATGATTTTTCATCATCAGCATGTAAGATAGATTATTTAAAATCTGCACGAGAGGTTCTTTGCACGATGACAAGCAAAAATTCAAGTTTTGGGGTGTGATTGGCATATATTGTTCACTCATTTCCATACTCTTTTTAGCGCATTTAGTGCATATTCAACCCCACTTGACTTAGTTTTTTTTCTAATGCAGGGAAAACATGCAAAATGCCAAACGGAGATGGTACTCGGCCCGAGTACGGAATCTGACGTGGATGGCTTACGTGGCCATCTACGTCAGATGCTGAGTCAGCTCCCTCCGTCCCGTGGCCTCCCTCTGTCCCACGGCCTCCCTCCATCCCGCGGCCTCCCTCGGTTCCGCGGCCTCCCTCTGTCCCTCTCCCTTCCCTCCTGCTCCTTCCCTCTCCCTTTCCCTTTCCCTCCCTCTCCCTTTCCCTCCCTTTCCCTCCCTCTCCCTCCCTCTCCCTTCCCTCCCTCTCCCTTTCCCTCCCGCTCCCTCCCTCTCCCTTTCCCTCCCTCTCCTTTCCTCTCCCTTTCCCTCCCTCTCCCTTTCCCTCCCACTCCTTCCCTCTCCCTTCCCTCCCGCCTCCTTTCCTCTCCCTTTCCTCCCTCTTCCTTTCCCTCCTCTTCCTTTCCCTCCCGCCTTTCCTCTCCCTTTCCCTCCCTCTTCCTTTCCCTCCCGCCTCCTCCCTCTTCCTTTCCTCCCGCTCCCTCCCTCTTCCTTTCTTTTCGCTGCTGCTCCTCCTTTCCTTTCCCTTTCGCTGCATCCTCCGTTTGGGTAGCAATGGTGCCCCGTCATCATCTACACCGTCTCCTCCAAAAATCATCCACACCGAAGACAATGATTTCATTAATCTAGTGCAGTGCCTCATCGGCTTCTCCTCGCCGCTGAATCGTTGTCGTCGTCCTCCTTTTCCTCTTTGTCGGCGGCGGCGGCGGTCGCTGCGGCATCGAATCAAACTGGGAGGGAAAGGGAGAGGGATAGAGCGGGAGTGAGGGAGGCTGTGGGAGGGAGGGAGAGGATGGAAGGAGCGGGAGGCTGGGAGGCTGCGGGAGGGAGGGAGCAGGCGGAGGGAGGCCGCGGTAAGGGAGCCGGATGGAGGGAGCCGGAGAGGGAGGGAGAGAGCAGGAGGGAGGTTGCTGACTTAGCGTCTGATGTGGATGGCCACGTAAGCCATCCACGTCAGATTCCATACTCGGGCCGAGTACCGTCTCCGTGCCAATAGCATTGCTCAAATGCCAAAAGGAAGCTAATGGAATAACTCTAGTTCAAATCAGAGCTGAAATGAAGCAAAATAGTCAAAAATTGCTTAAATGCAGAAGTTGACGTCACATGACACCAAAGAAGGTTCACAGCGTCGCAACACCAAGTAGAAATCAAGGATATGTGCCCAACGCCATGAAAAACGCTGGGTGCCATGACGCCACATTCTTGGCGCCGTGCCATTCTCTGGGCATCCCGGTGATACTCTCTCGGCATCGGCACCGTGGCATACACTCGGCGCCGTGATGCTGAGGCAACCAAGCAACTAAGGAGCCAGCGCAGTGGCACTGGCCCGTGGCGCTGCAATGCGAACTCCAGTGCCTCTGTGCTGGAGCTCAGCGCTGCGGCGCTCAACCCAGGAGCACCCTGGCACTGAGGGGTCACCCTGCACTCAAGGGAGGGGAATGAGACTCAGTGCTGTGGAAGGCATCTGGTGCTATGACGCCACACTTTGGGAGACTTTAAGCGGCCCAGCTCCACGTGAAGCATTCGGTGCCACCTGTATAAAAGGGGACTTAAGGAAATTTCGACGGAGAGCCTTTTTGACTGGAAGCGAAACACATGAGGACGATTTGGGGGCCGTTTTGAGCGAGACTAGGGATCTGGAAGAGCTACGAGAGCGGTTTTGGAGCTACCGAAGAAGGATATTTGATCCGGGAGGATGATTTCTGTCTTTGGAGCTATCTCTTAACCACAACTTGTGTATGAGTTGTGGGTTACATACATTTTAATGTATTTGAGATATTAACCCATAGGGGATTGTAATGATTATACCTTGTTTATTATAGTAGTTAATTATCCTTTATTTGACGTAGCCATACATGTTGATGTGTCTATGAGTGTATCCTACTTGATTAATCGTTTGAAAAATCATTAATCAAAATTTAGCAACCCTCCATGAGGAAAACAGTGGGGGTAGACTTGCGATACACATAATCACGTCTGAGTGTGATTAATGCGGGGTGTTGTATGAATGATTTATTGACGACGTGGAAGTGGACATAGAAATAAGCTCTTGATGCACGTGGTTAAGAGAGCTAAGTGCAAGGTATTCTCTAATTGGACTCTAGAGATCCAAAGATAATAGTGTCCGACTAAGGGGACGGTGCATATATAATTCTTTGATCCGCTAGGTGTCCAATAAAATGCCTAAGTGAAGGACGTTGGCTAATATGTATAGAGCAAGGGAGCGTGTAATTACCTCCCCTAGTGCTTAATCGGGTCCCCCAAATTCGACTCGTACTTTTGGTTTAGTTTAGGTTTGCTTTACACTTTGCCTCAATGTAAACCTCATTTTATTGACTTGGCTGGATATATTTAAAACAAATACAATTATAGTATTCAATATCATACTTCCCTGTGGGATTGATCTGGGCTCTCCAGTGTATTACTTGTTGTGACGCGTGCACTTACACACACGGTACTAAACATACTTAGGTACGGATTGGATGATATAAATATCGACCTCTTCATGTTCAAAGAGAGACAAGGGTTGTCCCCAAATGCGAGGTTATAGGTGTTATCTAAACATAGGAGCAATGCTTTGGAATAGGGCATCGAGGTTAACATGTGTTGTAAAGTTTTAAAAACTTGCAAGTGTACGAATCTTCTCTAGTATGAACAAGAGTTACTTCGAGGTGGATCCCAAAAAGACTTGTCAATTTTGTCCTTTCTAATTCACTCAAAAATAAAATCTAAACCGATTCATACTTTTTACATACCAAAATAAAGATGAGAAAGCACCAAAATAACATGAACAAATGGCATAAGATCAAGTAAAACAACTAATGAATCGTATAACAACAACCATCACTAATGTACTTAATTAAAAATCAGTCCACAATCATTGACATTCAATTCCTTATCCATGCAATTAGACCACCCTTCACAAGCAATTCAACCTGGTACCCTAATCTTAGGAGGATCCCAGTGTGGGCCAAGAGTCTCTGCCTTCTAAGGACTTACATTTATTATTAATGTAAGAAGAGTGTTGCCCTAGTTAAAGGGCACACACACATGGATTATGGTTTACCATGACTCTAGCTGTGTAGAACAACAACTTGGGGACCTTCTTCTTCTCATTTCATTCTTACATATGATCTTCACGAAAATCTTTAGAAATATTGTGACTTTTAGTGCCAAAGAAAGGTGAAGCTCATGCCCGTCTCACTACCGAGATGAAATGCCCAACATCCATAAGCTCCATCTTGTGAAAATTTCCCATGATCTGTGAAGGGAATCCCATTGTTGCTGCCCCTCTTTGGAGTTTGGGGCAAGGGACTATCCACGAGATCTTTTTCTCCTTCCATAATTCGACTTCCTACGGTAGTTTCTTCTTTTGAAACATTCAATCTTTCCATCAATATTACCATATACGGTGAAAAATATTACCTTTATATAGAAAAAAAATTTATATAAAAATTTGAACAAAGACATGTTTGATGAACATCACAGCTAAGGTTTTAGCTTAAGGCTCCGTTTGGCTATGCTTCTGATAGCTATGAAGCTGCTTTTCAAATTTAAAAGCGGCTCCACAACCGAAAATTATGTTTGGATACAATTCCTTTATCTTAAAGCTTGCTTTCATCGAGCTATTTTTTGTTTGGAAAAGCTCCAAAACGAAACTCTTTCAAAGAGGCGATTTGGTCTCTTACTGGTGTATCTCATGACATAATGCATTCACTTAATTACCATTGGCGAAATCAACCTCCACTAATAATTATATACATTCACATTCATATTTATGCATAAAAAGACAAATCAATATGACATGACTAAACTAAAAAGAAATGCTGCAGTGTAACTTGTAACCCTCAGGTAGCTTCTGGCTGTGCACTTTGATATAGAGCTTTTTTATATAGAATCTTCCAAAGATTCTCTTTACCAAAGAACTCTTTAGAAAAAGAGATGATGTTTGGCTGTATTTACTAAAAGATCTTTAATTTAGTGAGTGCATTATGCTACACTGAATGTCTTTTTAGTAATTAATAATAAAAATGTTATTTTTGTATGTATTTTTTCATTACCGATCTTCTTCTTTTGAAACATAGTAATGTTGCTCTAGTAGTAGTTTAGTATTATAATTATGTTAAAGATGATGATTATTCATTATGTGCATAATTTATGTTGTACTCTTTTTACTTTTACTTTTACACATTGACACTAACTAAAAAGTGCCTCAAAACCAATGTTTTAAAATCCGGTCATTGAACCAGTGGAGCATCTGATTATAGTTCAACTGCTTTAATCGCGTTCAACCCATGGTTGAAACAGGTATGAGTTGTATCTGAAAAAAAAAAGTCATAACAAGATTTCTATATTAAAATAAAAAGTTTAAAAATACAACAACTATTAAAAGTACAAGGAAGCATCAGATAATGTAAACTATAGTGCTTAAATATTTTAATGTAATTAATTAGATCGGTTCATCACTTTCCCAATTTGGTTTATTTCTGAAGTTAATTTAAATGGTTTGGGCCCACGGTTTTGTCCGTTTAACGGTTCAGTAGTTGAAACAATAAACCGGATCCGGTTTTTAACCATTTAATGGGTTTTTAAGCAAACCAAACGTTCGATGACCTGGTTCCGAATGAACCCGATCGAATCGGCCGGTTCGGCTCGATTTTTAAAACACTGCTCAGAACACCTTATGTTTTACAATAAGAGCCTGTCCAACGGATATCAAAGTTTATATTTCATTGGGATTTAATCTGAATCGTTATTTAAATAATTGTAATACAACCTTCACTGGGTTCAACCCAGAATGACAGGATTCGACCAAAACCGGACTTACTACCGGTTGGACGGTCCATTCGGTTTTTAAAAGTTTGCTGCATACGCTCTAAAATGAATTCTTTATCATTTGCTAATTGATTCTAACAAAATTCTATATGGATATGGAGCAAATGATGTGAATTAAAGTTTGACTTGTATGGATTTTTTTAGTTTTTTGAAACCCATAACGTCCTTCAACCTTGTGACTTGCAATATATGGGTTGTGTAAGTCGACATATAGCTCGTATTAGCCGATTAATATCGGATTTTTTAGTCCCCGCTTAACACTGATAAAAGGTACTCTTTGTAATAGTACTACACATTTATTTTTATGAAAATATTTTTGTTAAAAAAGCATTATACTGTATGAAACATATCATTAAAAAATATTTTTATTATTTATGAGAAATATATATGTGGCATTGACTACGTAACAAAATTTTTTCCATGCTGACAAAAGCGGAAAACTTTCCCATAGAGACTTTTTTTGTGTGTGTTATTTCTTCAATCAAAGAAGGATTGTCTAAAATAATACTAATAACTTAAGGAATATAAAAACTAAGATATGTAAAATAAAGAAATATTCAGTGATCTTCCAAATATTCTTCTCAAATAATTATTAAACCTTACGGATTGTCTATTTTGTGATGAAATTGTAAACTTGAATTAGTATCTGATCCACCAGAAATCAATATAAAGAATAAAACCAACAACTTTTGAAAAATTAGTATGTAAAACCAACCTACTATGTCAAACCAACAACCTTAAAATATTATGATGTGAAAATAACAGAACATAAACCATAATAATTGATGGAGAAACATAAATCATGGGTGCATGTGGCTAAGCTATTTGAGACTGACAGCTCCAAAAGAGCGTTTGTTTGGATAAAAAAATTCCAGTACTGTCTAGTCTATACTGGCTTCGTTATAGTCATCATCATGTTCTTCACTACACGATGTTTTAAGGACCATGTGTGTCACACGAAACATTCCCTGTAAATGGCCTCTCGGGCAGAGTAACCATGAATAGATATTTTTGTTTGATCCTAAACCACATGTGAACCTTAAATTTTTGAGTCCAAATATTGTGCAAATGTGGGAGAGAGTCAATGTAGGATAGTGATTCTAGGATATTACCGTCATCCATAACAGGAAGTTTTGGGCTTAAACATGCTCATATGTAGTCGTTTAATATAGAGATTTTCAGAAAAGCCGGGTTACTATTAATCCATATGCGGATACTCCTTTCACCTTGTGACGCAAAAAATGATCCCTTCTTTGCCAGTCTTCCCCACAATTAGTTTCCCTGTATTGGTGCTGAAATTTCACCTGTGGCAAGACTTGTAATAGACCTTGGCATGCTTTTATCCATCTTGCTAGTTTCCTGTGCCCCTACTTGCTTTCCTACAATATTTAAATTACTAGTTGGGAGTCTCCCTCAATTATAATGTGGTAATTTTGAAAAAACAATTTATGATGTTTAAAGTGAGGAGAAGTGCCATGTATTCTGCATCGTTGTTGGTTTTTTCATGAAGTGGGCAGCTAGCTATAATTAGCGGTGTCCTGATGATCCCTAATAATTATTCCCGCTCCTGCCTGTTTACCATTTGATAGAAAAGAACCCTTAAAAATTCCTTGGAATATAGGACCCGTTGGTAGAACCCAACTTGTATCCAATCTCTCCTGTTTTCCTTTTATATCTTCAGGTATTTCATTACTTATGATCTGTTGAGCTAAACCTTTTATTTTATTCGCACATTGCTGAGGGCTAGCAATGTTTTTCTTGATGTTTTTCCTATTTCGTGCACACCAAATATCCCATAATGTGATTGCCACATGAACGTGGGCTCTAGGAAGCTTTTTAATGTGTTGGGAGGTTAAGACTTTAACTCAGAAGGATCTAATTGTAGTTTCTTTAAATATTTCTACAATTTGTTCTTTTACTAATTCCCAAGCTCTTGCAAAGCTACAGTCCATTAGGAGATGTTCTGAGGTTTCTACTTCAATGGTGGACATACTGCAATTTTGGTCTACCTAAATCCTCTCATATTCAGATGATCTACCATAGGTACTCAATCTTTCATGAGGAGCAATAGGAAGATTTTCTGTTTTGGCAAGGTCTTTATTTTCCATTTGTGTGCTGAAAGGATATTTTTTGGCCCAAAGGTTTGCAATTTCTTTTTTTTTTTTCCTTAAGGATTGTGGAAGGTATGGTAGGCCGTCTTAATTGAGAAGGAATCATCACTTGCAGGAAACCAAATTTGGGAGTCTAGTCTATCATTCTCCAAAGGTGTGTCAAGAATCTTGTGAGCAATGTTAGGAGGCCAGAGCTCCCTAATGCTTGTGTCTTTCCATTCGCTGCCTCCTTGAGTGATATGGTCTACTTTAATCTTTGGACCTTGTGAGCCTTCAATAATTCTAGTTATTTGCATTAGAGGTATGTCTAAATCCCATACCCAATTATCAAACTAGAGTGAGGTATTTTTACCCTTTGATATTAGATATTTTGTGTTATCTGTGAGGGTGGTAATGTGCTTGGACATTTGTTTCAAAGCAAGGGAAGAGCCTTGTTTATTTTTCCTACTGGCTATATGGGGTGACTCTCCATATTTTAGTTTCATGAAGGTGGCCCATAAGGAATCAAAATTGGAGGATATACGCCAAGTAGTTTAACTGTAAAAGCTGGACCAAGACTCTCTAGACTACTTAATCTGAGACCACCTTCCCTATGTGATTCACATATACTTTGCCAATTCACCGGGTGAAGCTTTTTGTTACCCTGTATAACTTCTCTACTTTCTCAGTTACATTTGAAGGGAGGTGGAAACAGATTAACATTTGTAGTGGAATGCTAGAGAGAATAGTTTTGATGAGAGTTATACGACCAACCCAGGAGAGTCATTTTTTCACCTAGCCTTTTAGCATTTTCTGTTCAGATTTGATAAGAGAATTATACGTATCCCTAGTGATCCTTGCTTGATGGATTTCTATCCCTAGGTAGGAAAGTAGTGAGTTCGTATGTTTCAAAGGTAGGCATGCCTTTATTTGGTCTTAGACCTAAGTTACCGCAGCTGAGAAAAAAATTGATGATTTATTTGGGTTTATGCACTGACCAGAATAGTCTGCATAGTCTCTTAATATGTTCATAATCGTTATTGTTGTTTGAGATTTTGCCTTTCCTATCAAAAGTGTGTCGTCTGCATAATGTAGATTACAAATGTATGGCATGTTCTCAATTAGCTTCCATGGAGCTAATTTTCCTTGGATGGTGCAGTCTAAAAATTTAGCTAAGAGTAGCTCAGTGTTTAGAATGAACAGGGAGGGAGATAAAGGATCTCCTTGCCTAATCCCACATCTTGGTGTAACGGGTTTAGAAGGAATTCCGTTTATTAGTACCTGATAGGAGGTGGTACTAATGCATGAGTAAATTAATTCCCTCCATTGTGTAGAGAACTCATAAACTTCCAATGTGTGTTAGAGGAAGTCCCAAGATAATGTATCAAAATTCTGAGGATCTCATGTGCCTGCATGATGTGGTCTGAGCATTGCCTCCCTTTGATAAAGGCGGCTTCGGTGTTGGGCACAATTTAGAGATTATTTAAGTTTCGAAGCCATCACCTTTGTTAGGATTCTATAAGTTACGTTGCATAGGTTGATGGGCCAATAATCTCAAAAAGTTTTTGGCTGGTCTTTTTTGAGTATAAGAACTGTAACGGTTTTGTATAAATCTTTTACCATTCTTCCTGATTTTATCATATCTTGCTTAAAAGGCCATCTTTAATTTTTGGCCAGTGATACTTAAAGAAGATTGTTTAGAGTCCATCTGGGCCCGGGGCCTAATATGAATCCATAATAAAAAGGGCTTTTCTCATGTCTCTCATACTAAGTTTGGCTGTCAGGGTGGATTTATCGATATCATTCAATTTAACTTGATGAAAAGTGTGTATGTGTTTTATCCATGAGAATTTCATTAGCTTGTGTTGTCGATCTTTTTCCTACTGTAGTAGGATATGGTTTTGTGGGTTATTCTGAATATTTTTTGTGTCACTTCTTGATCTTTTGCTGTAATTCTAACATTCTTGTGGAAATTTTCAAAACTACTTTTATTCCACTTAAATCCTCAACATTTTGTTATACCTGAAAGGTAGATAGTCAGGGGAGTGTGGATAGATTCGGATGTTTAATGTTGTTTCATGCACTATTTATTGTTTCCTCGTATCCCACTCCACTACACATGGCCTGGTATTGAAAAGGTCTATGTTTTTAGAGCTAATTAGTTGTGTAGTGAAGAGCAGAGGGGAGTGATTTGATCTTACTCTTGGGAGTATGTGCAGGGTCGAATTGGGCCAGGTTCTAAGCCATGCTCCATTCACGATGGCTCTGTTGTACCTTGCGATAACTATTTTATTACTAGCCCTACCATTAGACCATGTGAATTTTGGCCCTCAATACCCAATATGATTCCATCCCCCATTTGAGATGAAGTTTTGAAAATTCCTGTTTTCTCTAAAGGTGTTTCCATTTGCAGAATAGTTTTCATCTTGAGATAATGTGGCATTAAAATCTCCTGCTAACATTACAAGTTCTTGTTGAGGGTGACTTAATTTATTAAGTTCCTCCAAGGCCCAAGACCATCTGTGGGATTGTGGGGGAAGATAGGTAAACGTAATATACATACGTTTACCTAGATTAGAATCAACATTACACTAGATGAGGTGAGGGGAAGATAGGAGAACCTTTATTTGTATATTTGCTTTCCAGAAAATCTATTGTCCTCCACTGAGTGCCTGCGACGGGAGCGCGAAGGAGTGGTTATTACTTTCTAACCATATAAAATTTGGAGATGAATCAGGATTGACTGATTTCGTCTCTGACAGATAAATAATTTCCGGCGAGTGAGTTTGCAGTATTGTGGAGAGTGCATGTTTTTCCGAGGAGAATCAGCCCATCCACTAATATGTTGTATTTCATTAGTATCAGTTTCAAGAGATTACAAGTTTTCCTTTGTTGTCCCTCCAACATCATTTTCAAGGCTCTTCAACATTTCTTAATATGCCCTAACTTATTACAGAAAAAGCATACACGTTGATTTGCATGTACTTAAACTCTCTATTGATTTATGTTCTTGTCCTGGAAGTTTTAAAACTAGAAATTCTTTCTCTTCTTCTTATAATTCTTCTTTTTTAGCTTCAAAACTATATTAGCACCAGGTGACGGTTTATCCAAATCAATACTTGAATTGTGTCTGTCGGACTGGTTATCAATATTATTCACCAATTCAGAAATCGTCCACTTTGTCTTGGACAAAGAGTAAAACTCTTGAATGTATTTAAAAGCTTTTGGTAAAGAATTTACAATGGTGACCACTTTAGTTTCTTCATCCGTGATACTCCAACTAATCTGCCATAACAAGTATGTCATTTACATACTTTCTCACATCACCTTTTCTTCACACTTGGCACTAGTAAATATTTTCCATAAATTATTTATGTGAGTAGACGACTTCTTTCCATACTTAGCCGCAAGCTGGTCAAGAATCTCTTTTGCGGTGGGGACATGAAAATAAGTCATCAAGAAGTTTTTAGTAAGAAAAACAAGAATATATGACCTAGAACTTTCATTCGTATTATCCCATTGCTTGAATATCCTAAGGTCCTTATATTGTTTCATATTGTTGGGGTAGTTCACATGGGAATGCCTCTAAGGAGGAGTATCCATTTTAATGATTTTATCAAATCTGTTGCCTCGTAGCTTCAATTCAACCCACTGTGACCAGTTCACATAATTTGTTCCATCAAATACTTTTTTTGTGTAGGGACTTAGTAAATGAATGTCTACTACTTGATGTTTTTGTCAACGAGGAAATATTTTACAATTTGGAAGAACATACATAATAATACAATCACCTCAACCATCCAGTACTCCAACTTACCTTTTGAGAGAGTTGTGAGGTAAATCATTCAACACATAATGAACAAATAATAACATCACAAACAAAAAAATAAACAAATTAGTTCATACTTACCATTTGGGGATTCACATAAACTAATTGGAATCTATTAATTTAATTATACAACTTAAATTACCCTTTGGTGATTTTGCTAATAGAACAATAAAATTAGTATAACATTTAAAGTAATATTATTCACAAAAAAACACACTCAAAAATAATTTGATAAATACAATTCGTATTACCCTTTAGGAATTTTGAAAATTATATAATAAAATTAATTTTTACGTTCAAATACTTAAATACAATCAAAGTAATGAAATACATAACTAATAAAACATAACAAAAATTAAATAAAAATAAATAATTAAAACCAAAACCATGTCAAATAGTTATGAATTATATATCAACATATAAGTATACATATGCATATTTTTTCATTTCAAATATCCAAATAAATTCCAAATAACTTGAAAATAAAATAAAAATAAAATTTGTGGTCAAAATACGAAAAAACACATTTTGGCCCATTATAAATGCAAAAACAGGTCTGGTTCATGGTTTTGGCTCATCACAGACGAGGACTGCAACCCATTATGTTCAAAACTCGCAATGCAGCCCGCACTTTTCTGTGGGGCCACATCCAGCAAGCCCACACATATGAAGGCCCGTGCTCTTGCAGGCTCATGCGCATGCAGGCATGTGCGAAGGCATTTCCGATCATAGGGAAGCTCGAGCACAGGAAGCCCGAGCATAGTAAGCACGCGCGTAGGACCAAGCCCACACGCATTAGGGTTTAGCCTGTGCGTGTGGCAATAGAAGAACTTTTAAAACAATATCTAATTTATATTCAAATAAAAAGCTAACAAATCCGAAAAAATCCAGAAATATATGAAAAAAGTATAAAAACTTAGAATATATCTTCATGATACGAATAAAGACAAAATAACTTGTATTTGTTAGACTTTAGGTCTAATAAATCACATTAATCTTCATGAAAATAGTCATATAATTTCCATAAATTAACTTTATCAAAAAGACTACATATATGATCGAACTGAAATAAGAAAGATAATGGGAGCATCCTTTCATCTTTGGATATGAATTGAGCCGAAGTGCACAAGAAAACCTTTGAGAATATGTTTTACAAGTGATGAGTTTGCTTCCCTTCAATCGGACTGGGTGTGCAAAAGCCTTAGCCTCACTTGTAAGACCTTGGAGGATTTATAGATTCCAATGAGTATGACACTAATGACTCTCTTAAATGTGGGATTAACAATACTTGGGAGAGATACAATGTTTTATTCCCAAAGCATCTCCATAGACAATGTACCCATTAAATCTACTTCTATAGCGGGATGTCTGGCCATTATGCCCTGAACTGAACGTCCATTGACAAAGTATCTATAAGTGGATCCCATGCCTATAAGTAATGGTAATTTTATTTCATAAAATAAATATTTGAAACTATACTTCCAACAAAATGGTGGTAAAGTCGTGGGTGGCACAAGCCGCCACCTTAAGTCACGACGCCGTTGGTGGGTTCGTGACTCACTGCACGTGGAACTCTGTATTAGAGGCCATCTGCGCGGGGGTGCCGATGGTGGCGTGGCCTCTCTACGCCGAGCAGAAGCTGAACAAGGTGTTCCTCACGAAAGAAGCAAAGCTCGCTATACCTATAACGGAGGAGGAGAATAGATTCATGACGGTGACAGAGGTGGAAAAACGTGTCCGGGAGCTCATTGAGTCGGAAGAAAGGAAGGGCCTGAGAGAAAGGACGGTGGCAACCGAGACGCCGCCATTGCAGCAATCACTGAAGGTGGGTCTTCGCTAGCCGAGCTGACAGCATTTGCCGAATCGCTAAAAGAAGTACCTGTTTGAGATTATCTGAAGAGTAGGACCTAGTTAGAATCTCTGTTTTGATTGCCCAATAAATGTGATACTCAATATCGCTTCATGTTATGATAAACTAGTAGTATATCCTGGTTGAATCTGGTTATACCAATGGTGTAAATGTTAAATGTAGTTCATTATTATCATTGGTTTGTGTTCAATTTGAGTATTTAAGAAAATACAAGAAATTATTAGGTAATTAGTTTTATCATTTCTATGAGAAAATATGGAATTGCAGGTCGATATCCCGCCCAAGCTTACGGAGATTTTAGCAATTCATTCCTTTTTTTTAGGCACTTCCCTATGAATCAGACTTGTTCAACCAAAACGATCCGTGAGCAAACCGGATAAACTGAGTGGGACACAATTATGATGTGAAATTTGTTCTGGCCTCAGTAATAACTAGAAAAGTACTCCTTGGTTTTGACTCAATCGGGTTGGATCAACTGTTTTGAATCGGTTTTTATAACAACGTGAATAAATTTTAGGTATTTCTTTTATTATTTTATGTTTTATTGGTCCATGATCGGGTTTCCAAATATCCATTCCTTCACTATTGTATACTGTAAGAATTCTTCATCTTAAATTTAATACTACTTTCTTGTTCTTTTATTTTTTACATAAAACGTTTTCCATTTAATTGCACTCTTTATTTAAAAACCCTCATGTGACAAACATGTACTAAAGGAAAAGAGCAGTTGTGATCATTTTTTGAACAGCAAGCAGCTTAGTGCTGCCACGTAATCAATAACTAGAGAAATAGTTAATTTTTTTATTAAAGCTGCATATAAAAAAGGTTATATATAAACTTTTCAATTTTGAGTTCTCATACTAGAAAAAGTAAATACTTGAATTGTTCTCCCTTGAAACTTAATAGGTTCACTAGAAACACTTTAACCATTTAATAGACTACTCAGTCTATCTCCATAAATAGAAAGTTAATACAAAAGTAGATAACTCTGTTTTAAGAAACGAATCGGACCAGCCGGTCCGACCCAGTTGAAGAGGAATTGGAGTTTCTTTCAGTTTGGTTTAATCCCGAAACCCGTTTTACCTCAAAACCGTTCGACCGGGCGGGTTGGTCTGGTCTGACTGCTATTAAATCTGGTTGAACCTGGTCCCGTTTACCAAAATACACTTGAAAAAGAATTTTGGAGAAATATTTTATTATAGTGAGGGGGATTTGAACCTGGGACCTCGAATTCTCCTATTGGGTGTCTAACGGGCAGATCCCAAACAATTCTTGTGAAATTTTAAGTACAGTAATTTTAAATGTACTAAATTACTAGAGTATTACCTCCACTGATTGAACCATTGGTCTAACCCGGTCTAATTGGGTTCCTCTAAAACTGGATATAATACCGGTTTGATGCCTGGTTTGGTTTTTTAAAGATTGATACATAATTATATTTTAACAATTTATTGGAACCAAATAATCAAAATGAACACTTGAGATCCGAGTTAAAATGCATAAAGCGAATACTTGAATAACCCCATGCGGAATATGAAACAAATCTTAATTAATAGAAAGGTTCATTACTTTGATTGAACAAATATGGTACTGTTGGAAGGCACATGGACCAGCAGAGGCTTCCGGCATCGCCAGGCCCAGCAGGGCCTTCCGAAGAGGCCTTTGGCATGGCCACGCCCACCAACAGCCTGGGTAGAGGCCCTGGTGTGGCCACGCCCAGCGGAGGCCTCAGAAGAGGTCCTGTCATCGCTACGCTAATATGGTCCCAGCCAGAGTGGTAATCTTTGTTGTCATTCTTGCAGCCAAGAAGAAGAAGAAGAAGAAGAAGAAGAAGAAGAAGAAGAAGAAGAAGAAGAAGAAGAAGAAGAAGAAGAAGAAGAAGAAGAAGAAGAAGAAGAAGAAGAAGAAGAAGAAGTTTTTTTCTTAATAACTTTTTTTTGCACACCACCCTCGTTTTTTTTTTCAGTATTAAATACATACGATAGTGAAATTTCTTACTATCAGTTACAAACTGATTTGTCTACTATGTGCGATCTAACTTCCTAACCATCCATATACTTCTGATTTGGTTTTGGAATTCTGGTGGACTTTCTGCATGTCTGTCCTGGTTTTGTCTTACATGTCATCGTCTTCCCTTCTTTCCTTAATTCCACTTCCGTATCATTACTCCCCTCCTTGTAAAGAACCTTGTCCTCAATTTTGGGAAAGCTTTGAAGAAGTTGGAGCTTGTTCTGCCATGTTGCTTCTGCCACAGAGAGACCTTGCCATTGAATTAAATATTATAAAATTAATTTCTCACCTTGTTTGATCCAAAATTGATCTAAAATGGCTGCTGGTGCTAATATTCGAACTCGGTCTGTGATACATGGTAGTTCTGTAATAATTTGTTTCTGTGGACCTAGTTGTCAGTGGAAAAGAGAGACAAGAAAAACGGAATGACGTTGGCAGTCAACTGGAAGCTTTAAACTATGTGCCACTTGGCCTATTTTTTTTTAAACCTTAAATGGACCATAAAACCGATCAGATAATTTCTGTGTGGCTCTTTTGTATAGGGAAATATGCCTGTTTGGTTGGATTTTAAGGAAAACCCCATGGCCAATGTGAAATTGGACATCTTGATGCTTTGTATCAGCTAAGTGCTTCATACGATTCTTTTATCCTAGTAAGTTGACGTGTAATTGTCGAAGAACGTCATCTCTGTCCTTTAACTGCTAAGCCTGTCGACCACGACCATTATGGAATCCTGTTGCTTAGAACGAGGTAGTCCTTCGATACAATCCATTGTTAGATCTTCCCAAAGTTGGCAAGGGATCGGTAGTGGCTGCAACAATCCGGCTAGAGATAAAGTTTCGTATTTCACCCTCTGACATATATCACATTCTGAAACGTATTTTTGGATTGATTTGTGCATAGGTCTTACGTCTGTTGCTGACGAAGGTTGACACCAGATTAAGATAGAAATTGTTTTTGATTGATCCACCTTGACTCCTTCATATGAAATTATACTCCAACTCCTGTAAACCGAATATGCATTTTTGTGTGTTGACATAGAACTCATTATCACTTAAAACAGCAAATATCTGACGCCATGGCGTGGGCACGCCCAGCGTAGGTCTCGGCCACAGGCGTTCCAATGCCAAATGAAAGCCATGAAAGACGCCTCCAGCGTCACCACGCCCAGTGGAGGCCTCGGAGGAGTCCCAGCCGTGTCCTCAGAAGCAGCCCCTGTGTGGCCACGCCGAGCTGAGGCCAAGGAAGTGGTCCCGGCGTGGCCATTCTCAGCAGATGCTTCGAAACTGGCCCTGGTGTCACGACACCTAGAGGAGGCATCGGAAGAGGCCTACAGCACAGCCACGCCCAGCGGTGGGTTCGGAAGAGGCTTCCGGCATGGGCACGCCCAGCGGAGAGGGCCTTCGATGTTACGACTCCCAGCGGAGGCCTCGAAGAGGTCTTCGGTATGGCCACGCCCAGCGGAGGCCTCGAAATAGTTGTCCGGCGTGGCCACGCCTTGAGGCCTCCGGGTTGGCCACACTCATCGGAGGCCTTGAAAGAGGCCTCCGGCATGGCCATGCCCAGAGGAGGCCACGATAGAGGGCTTCGGCATCTCGACGCGCAGCGACGACCTCGAAAAAGGTCAATGGCATCGCGACGCCCAGCAGAGTCCTCGAAAGAGGCCTCTTGCAAGGCCAAGCCCAGCGGAGGGATCGAAAGAGGCCTCTGGCATGGCCACTCCTAGCAGAGGCCTCGAAAGAGGCCTCCGGCTTGGCAACACCCAGTGGAGGCCTTGAAAGAGGCCTCTGGCGTTGCGACGGCCAGCGGCAGCCACGAAAGAGGCCACCGGCGTCGCGACGGCCAGCAGCAGCCACGAAAGAGGCCACCGGCGTCGCGACGGCCAGCGGCAGCCACGAAAGAGGCCACCGGCGTCGCGACGCCCAGCAGATGCCTCGAAAGAGGCCTCCTAAATTGCCACACCGTCCGAAGGCCCCAGCGTGGGCACGCCTAGCATTGGCCTTGGCCTCTGGCGTTGCGACGCCAAACGGGAGGCCTCGGAAGAGGCAACGACATATCGATGCCCACGGGAGGCCTCGGCGTCGCGACGCCCAGCCGAGGCCTTGGGTCGCGACTTGGAAGTCATATTTTTTTCTATTGAAACAAATCCTTAATTTTAGGAAATATATTAAAACCTCCAGTAAGTTTAATTGCTTTTAAAGATATATTTTGTTTGTTTTAAAAATTGATTTTTTGTCTTTAAAAAATAATTTTCACTGAGGTAAGTTTTTTAATTAATTTTACGAATTCACAAAACTAACAATACGGTTTTCTACAACTTAACAAATTTAAATAACTCAATTAGAAAATAATTTTATCTTATCGACTATAAGATCAATGTATGTTTCCGCATTTGTATTGGTGCCCCACTTTTCTGCACTTCTGCCTTGGTAACTGCTAGTAAAGGCAACATAATGGGAGCCATTTTTTAGGTGTGTCGGTGATGAGTGTGTTAGTAGATGTTTTACTAGAGTAAAAGACTGCTGGTGACCTGAAAACCTTTTCCAGCAGTTTCTCCTCCCTCGGAGAAAATATATTCCCGGTAATAAATATTGTACCCAAGAATCGATTCTCGCAGGAATGCCTTTCCATTTAAAATAATAATTTTACCGCAATTAAAAAACTGCCTGTAAATTGTTTTTTCAATATATTTGTAACTGGTCGGTAACTTTTGTGTTTAAAAAATATTTTTACTGATGGTTTTAAAACTGTCGATAAGGTATCCTTTTTTTTAAATATCATTAATTTTAGAAAATAAATTAAAACCACCTGTAAGTTTAATATTTTTTATATTATTCGTTTTAAAAATATATATAAAACAGAAGGAATGCTTTAAAAAATAATTTTCGTTTTAAAAAATATATATTAAAACTGCAAGAAAGTTATTTTTTAAAAACAAATTATTCGTTTTAAAAATTGTTTTTTACCTGACCTCTTGGAAGTTATCTCTTTTTCTAAAAAAATATTATTGGTTTTAAAAAGTATTTTAAATCTGCTGGATAGTTATATCAAATTTAAATAACTCAATTATAACATAATTTTACCTTATCGACATTCGGATCAATGTATGATCGAACAACTGAATTGATGCCCTACATTTTCGCACTGCACCTAGGGTAACCTCACGTACAGTTAACATAACCAACGGTAGTAACTATACGGGGACATTTTGAGGGGTCAGTGATGAGTGCGTCGATAGATGTTAAACAGGAGCAAAAGGCTGCCAAAGACGAGAAAATCTTTACCAGCGGTTTCCCCTCATCGGCAAAAAATATATCGCTGGTGTCACCTCACCAGCAGAAAATAATTGTTACCGGCGGTTTTAAACCGATGGAATTATGTAAAAACATTTCTTTTTGGGAAAAAAAATTTACCTGCTGTTTTAGGACTGTAGGTAAGTAATCTGTGTTTTTCTTAAAAATATCAATCATTTTAAAAAAATATATTAAATCTTACGGTAGGTTATTTATTTTTAAAAAATATTTAGGGAAGTTTTTGAAGACGCCTAAATCCACAGGAAAATTATTTTTTTTAATAAATATTATTCGTTTTTATAAAACTATTTTAAAACCACATATAAATTATATTATTTTTAAAAATTTATTCCCAAGAGTCCTCGTTGGGGGTTCAAGAGTCCTCGTTGGGGGTTGACACGCCTAGCAGAGGCCTTGGAAGAGGCCCTGGCGTGGCCACGCCCAGGGGAGGGATAGGAAGAAACCCCATCGTGGCGACGCCCAGTAGTGGCCTCAGAAGCAGCCTCTACATTGCTACGCCGAGAGGCCTCCTGCATTGCAACCCCCAGCGGAAGCCACGGAAGAGGCCTCTGACACCGGGATGCTCAATAGAGGCCTCGGAAGAGGCCTCCAGCTTCAAGACGCCCAATGGAGACCTCGGAAGAGGTCTCCTGCTTCAAGGCGCCCAATGGAGGCCTCGAAAGAGGCCACCAGCTTCAAGACGCCCAATGGAGGCCTCAGAAGAGGCCTCTGGCGTTGGGACTCCCAATGGAGGCCTCAGAAGAGGCCTCCGGCATCGCCACGCCCAGCGGAGGCCTCGAAAATGGCCCCAGTGTGGCCACACCTACCGGAGACCTCAGAGGAAGCCTCCGGCATCGCCTCCCCCATCGGAAGCCACGGAAGAGGCCTCCGGCGTTGGGATGCCCAATAGAGGCCTCCAACGTTGGGACGCCCAATAGAGGCCTCCGACGTTGGGACGCCCAATAGAGGCCTCCAGCTTCGGGACACCCAATGGAGGTCTTGGAAGAGACCTCTGTTTTTGGGACTCCCAATGGAGGTCTAGGGAGAGGCCTCTGGCATTGGGACTCCCAATGGAGGTCTCAAAAGAGGCCTCCAGCGACGCCCAGCGCAGGCCTCGGATGTGGCCGCGGTGTGGCGCCGCCCATCGGAGGCCTCGAATGAGGCCTCCGGCATGGCCACAGCCTGTGGAGTCATCGAAAGAGGCCTTCAGCGTGGCCACGCCCAGCTGAGGCCTCCGAAGAGGCCCCGACATGGGCACCCCCAGTGTAAGCCTTGGCCTCGTACGTTGCGACGCCAAATAGAGGCCTCGAAAGAAGCCTCTGGCATTACCACGCCCAACGGAGGCCTCGAAAGTGGTCTCCGGTGTTGCCACGCCCAATGGAGGCATTGAAAGAGGTCCTCGCGTGGCGACGTCCACCAGAGGCCTAGGAAGAGGCCCCGGCATGGCAACTCCTAGTGGTGGCCACGAAAGAGTCTCCGGCGTGGCCACGCCCAGCAGAGGCATCAGAAGAGGCCACGACAAGGCCACGCCCAACGGATGCCGCTTCCGAGGCCACCAGCGTCGCCACGCCCAGTGGAGGCATTAGAAGTGGCCCTGCCATCGCGACGCCCAATGGAGGTGTCAGAGGGCGCTACACCTAGTCGGGGCCTCCAAAGAGGACTTGGGTGTCGTGACGCCTAGCGGAGGACTTGGAAGACGTGCCAGACACTACTAGAAAAACATACTCGGAAGACGTGCCAGACACTATTCCTTATCCCGTCCTGGGTTTCCTTCGACGAAAATGGTTGAAAATCGTCGTAAATCGTCGAAGGAAATCAGCGTGCGAAACCATACTCTGGCGTTCCCCCGGCATTCTGCCTGAAAATGTTTTGTTTTCCTCTTCTCGGCGTCCCACACACTAGTAGAAAAATGCCTTTTAGGGACGGGTTTCACTAATAACAGTCCTTGTGAAAAGTTCTTTAGAGGTGGGCTAGGACAAACCAGTCTCTAAATAGTCGGAGATGAGCCAACCGTACCTAATGCATATTATTAGGGGCAGACGACTAATTAACCATCCCTAATATATATTACTAAGGGTGGGCGACAATTAACCATCCCTAATGTATATTACTAGGGGCGGGAAACTAATTAACCATCCCTAATGTATATTACTAGGGGCAGACGAATAACATACCATCGCTAATGCATATAACTAGGGACGGATTTAACGAACCATTTGTAATCATATTACTCCCGTTTTTAGGCCTTACTCCTGTTTTTAGGCCTTACTCCGGTTTTCTTTCTCCCTTGAAAGACGAGACCCAAATCCCGCTGGGATACCTTCTTCCCTGCTGGGAAACCTTCTTCCCCGCTCGGAATCCCCAGATATATCCTCCTCTTCCTCCCTCTTCTCTCTCTCTCTCTCTCTCTCTCTCTCTCTCTCTTCTCTCCTCATTTCTCTCTCTCTCTCACTCTCACTCTCTCACTCTCTCTCTCACTCTCTCTCCACGTTTCTCTCTCTCCCTCTCTGACATTATTTTATGAGACATTTGTTTCCAGATCTCTTTAATGTCATGTGTTATTGTGTTTCTTTTATAGGATCGTTGCATCAATAAGAGAGATGCATGCGAACTACCAAACAGGAAATCAACATTCGTCATGATTTACCTAAAGGAAATTGAGACAGAATCTTACAAAGGAACGGATGAAGAGAGAGAATGGGTGGATTTGCTTTTCACATGTTCACCTAACCTAATACAGTTTGCAGTTGACCAAAAAGAGGTAGAACGGTCAGTCATCAATTCACTTAATTCAGAAAGAGAAAGAAAGTGAATCTGTCATTTATCTACTTTGTGAAACTTGTTTAAAAATTTATGTTTACCGGTCATAGGACAATATTTGATGTTAGTGACGTAGCACAAGGTTTTAAGACCTATGTAAGGCGAAAAAGCAGGACTCGACAGTCCTAATCAGAGTAGAATTAGAAGATTATTTCCTTATCTATCTTTTATTCAGTGGTTTATTAGGATTTAAATTGTTATTAGGTTTTAATTAGTTTATAAATAGGCCATGCGTATTGTAAAACGGACTACTCAAATTTTACTGACTATTGAAATCTCTTCTTTCTTCGTTCTTCTCTTTTCTGCTTTCTTTCTTCCTCTTCTATCCCGTTCTAGCTTTTCTTCCTCTCATTCTACATCAATTGGTATCAGAGCCAGGTTGTTTCCTCTGACCTATTCCCAATTTCGCCAACAACAGAAAATAAGAAGATAGAACTTTCGGACTCGCCGTGCAAGCGCTCGTCGTCGCGGTCCTCGTCGTTGTGAGCCTCGTCGTCGCCAACCTCGTCATCGCGAGCCTTGTCATCGTGAGCCTCGTCATCGCGAGCCTCGTCATCACGAGTCTTGTCGTCGCGAGCCTCGTCATCGTCGTCATGAGCCTCATTGTAGTCGTCGTCGTCGCGAGCCTCGTCGTCGTCGTCACCATTCTCGTCGTCGCGAGTCTCGTTGTAGCGAGTCTCGTTGTTGTGAGCCTCGTCGTCGCGAGCCTCGTCGTCGCGAGCCTTGTCGTCACGAGCCTCGTCGTCGCGAGCCTCGTCATTGCGAGCCCTCGCTGTCGCGAGCCCTCGCCTGCTGTCGCGAGCCCTCGCCTGCTGTCGCGATACCTCGCCTGCCGTTGCCATCGCATCCCTCTCCCTTGCGACCCTCGCCGTCACCATCGTATCCCTCGCCCTTGCGACCTTCGCCGTTGCCCGCCCTCACCATCGAGGCCCTCTCCGTCACCCGCCATTGCCACCTCCGCTCCGCCTCCGACCTCAGCCTTCTCTTTCCTCCAGTCTTCTCGTTAAATAAAATACAGACCTAGGTCCTGATTAAATTGGTTCGATTTATATCTGGTCCGATTTGGTGCATTTATTATATGCGGTTCAGTTCAGTCACTTCGGTCCGCTTCAATCAGCTCGGTTCAAATACTTCGACCTGGCCGGTTTGATTTGATTCTGTCCGACTCAACTCGACTAGTTTGGCCTGATAGACTCACAAACTCAGCAAATTGACTCGGTGTGGATCGGTAAGCTGTATTTTTGCATCTTGATTATAAACTGGTAGATTTATTAGGGGGTTTAATTTTATGTGGTTGGATCTGCTCCTATTTTTTTTAATTCAATACACAAGACCAAAACAAAAACACATTTTGGTGTTACAATATATCACCTTATTAGATATATTGTCCATTAAATTATTTAGGTACAATTCTGTCAAAGGGACTCACAAGACCGTTTTTGTTTCCTCCAATTAGATGAGAATTTTTCTTAGTTTAATTTCTTGGTACAATTGTTCACATTCGGTGGAAAAAGATCTGATTTCCAACCTATTGTGAATTTATTTTCTTACTTTATGTTTTAGCAGAAATTTTATATTTTTTTTACTCTGTTATTTTAGTTCTCTCTGTATTTTGTTGTACCTGTCCCTTTTCTTTTCATCATGACCGAGAAAGACCTTGAAGCCAAATTCACTATCTTTGAGGAAAAACCCAATAACCTTGATAAAAGAGTGAAGACCAGTGAGGCCAACATGACGATCCTCCAGAACCGGCTTGACCAACTCACTCAAACAGTTGAACAATTCACCAAATCGGTGAACCGCCTTCATGATGACTATGTGGCCAGTTAATGAATTTAGGAAAAACAGCCATTGAGAGAATCTAGTTGGGAAGCACTTAGGGGTCAAAGCTCTGTCGTGTCACCTTCCTACAAGAATAATCGAACACACACAGCTGGAATCTTACCACAACCAACACCTAATCCTTTGACTGACCATCAACCTACTGCTGAGGAGGACCTTTTCTCTGATGAAGAATACTCATAGCCCCCATGTCTACTTGACAAGGTTATAGACCTACAGGTAGACATCGTACCCATATGTATCGTCCTCGGTACCCTCATGACGAAGTAGTTGACATGTTTAGGAGGGTCAAGGTAGATGCCCCTAAGTTCGATGGAAAATTAGATCCCAGTGCATTTCTTGATTGGTTATACAACATGAATGATTATTTTGAGTGGTACCAAATGAATGATGGTCAACGTATTCGCTTCATGAAAATGAAGTTAGTAGGGTCCGCGAAACGTTATTGGCAAACTGTTCAGCGTAACAATGAAAGATTAGGACACCCACCTATTTGCAGTTGGGCTGAGATGACTGGAAAGTTGAAAGAAAAATATCTCCCTCCTTACTACAAGGACTAGTTGTTCAACCAATTCTTAAACTATAGGCAAGGATCGTCTAGTGTAGACAGTTACATTGCCAACTTTGAAGAACTGTTATTAAGGAGTGACATCAATGAAGATCCGAGATTTACTGTGTCTAGGTTTGTTAATGGGTTATGAGCGGATATCAAATGATAGGTTACTATCCATGCCCCATACACTTTAGAGGAGCCGTATCATAAAGCCCTCGAGTTTGAGAAATACCTTCAATACCCTCCCCAAAGGCGTTCTTTTATCTCGTCCAATGATCTTTGTCAAAATCACGTGACTCCTTCACCTAGGTTGAACCCTCGACCACAGTCCACCACCCCACAGGCCTCCACAACTCCCAGCTCTGCAATTCTTCGTAGTGAGAATACGGTTCCTCAGAATGCCTTAGACTGACATTATTGTCATGCAAAGGGTCATATTGCTTCCCGTTGTCCACATCACGTTAGCAATGGAACGTGTTGATGAACCCACCCTTGAGGGAGATTATGAAATTGTTGCTATTACTCCCATGGAGGATCACGACTATGACAATGACTTACTTGATGATGATCCTCCTACTGATCCACATCATCTTTCTGCTATCATGAGATGCATCGTGTCTGCCCCAGCTCCACTTGACACTTGGAAGCGCACTAGCATATTTCACACTATTCTTCCTCTGAAAAACAAAACCTGTAAAATTGTTATTGATGGGGGAAGTACCATGAACGTAGTTTCTTGGACAGCTCTAACTCGGTTCAATCTTCATATGGAACCCCACCCACATCCTTTCACAGTTGCCTGGGTAGATAAGACTTCTCTTCCAGTTACGGAACGTTGTCTTGTACCCCTTCAGATTGGGCCTTATTCAGAGGATCTATACTGTGAGGTCTTACCTATGGATGTTGCTTACATTTTGCTAGGTCGACTTGGCTGTACGATCACGATGTAAGCACTTTGACAAAGATAACACCTAATCATTTATTCATGGTACTAAAACTGTTTTACTACACCCTGCCAAACCTACACCTGCACAAAAGTCTGTTTCCCCTTCTCCTACCATTGTCCCTGCTAACTGCCTACAAATAGTATCTCCTAAACAATTTGCGCATTCGGGAACCGAACCTGGTGTAATTTTTGCACTAGTACACAAGGACGGTTTTCGCTTCCTTACAGATGCTCCCATCCACAGCCATGTTCACCCACTATTGACAGAGTTTGAGGATGTCATGCCAGAAGAACTCCCAAATGAGTTACCCTCTATAAGAGACATCCAACATGCCATTGACCTCACCCCTGGTGCCCAATTTCCTACCCTTCCACATTACAGAATGAACCCCACTGAGCGAGCTGAGTTGAATAGGCAAATAGACGGTTTGTAGCAGAAAGGTTTTATCCGTCATAGCCTGAGTCCTTGTGCAGTTCCTGTTTTGATAACCCCCAAGAAAGATGGCTCATGGCGTATGTGTGTGGATAGTAAAGCTATAAATAAGATCACAGTGAAATATTGATTTCCCATCCCATGGTTAGACGATATGCTCGATGACCTAGCCGGCGCTCAGGTGTTCTCCATGGTAGATCTATGGAGTGGATACCACAAAATTAGAATTCGCCCAGGAGATGAGTGGAAAACTGCCTTAAAACTCAGGATGGATTGTATGAATGGGGTGGTAATGCCTTTTGGTATGTCTAATGCCGCAATCACCTTCATGAGAGTAATGACCAATATTTTTCGTCCTTTCATTTGAAAATTCCTTGTTGTCTACTTTGATGACATTCTGCTTTACAACACATCTGAGGGGCAACATTTAGGCCTTCTTCGTCAAGTCTTGACTACTTTAAGAGCCGCAAAATTATTTTCCAACCTCAAGAAGTGCACCTTTGTGCAAAGTCAGGTTCTCTTTCTCGGCTACATTGTCTCGTCTCAAGAAATTGTTGCTGACCCTGATAAACTCAAGGCTATTTGCGAGTGGCCCGAACCAACTACTCTGACGGAAGCACGTAGCTTTCATGGGTTAGACTCTTTTTATCGCAGATTTATTGGAGGGTGTAGCACTCTCACTGGACCACTCACAGAGTGCCTGAAAAAGGGAGAATTCAAATGGACAACTACTGCCCATAAGGCTTTCCTTGCTATTAAGGACAAACTCACTACTGCCCCATTGTTGCACCACCCGGATTTATCTAAAGTCTTTGAGGGCGCTTGTGATGTGTTGGGTTTGGGAATCGGTGGCATTCTTAGTCAAGAAGGTCACCCTGTAGCATACTTCAGTGAGAAACTTAATGTTACCAAACAAAACTACTCTACTTATTATAAAGCATTTTATGTGGTAGTTCAATCTCTCCGTCACTGGCGCTACTATCTTTTGCCAAAGAATTTGTACTTTACTCCGATCATCAAGCCCTCCGATACTTGAACTCCCAGCGCAATTTAAGTGCGAGACATGCTAAGTGGGTTGAGTTTATTCAAGATTTTACCTTTGTCCTTAACCATTGTGTGGGTCAAGATAATAAACTTACTGATGCTCTTAGCCGGATGTCTCTTGTTCTCCATTCCATGACCACTCATGTGAAAGAATTTGAGCGTATCCGTGATGAGTACCCAAGCTGTCCTGACTTTGGTTTGATTTTTAATGACATCCGCGATGCTGCCTCCCGACTGCATGTGGGCTTTCTACTCTGTGATGGTTACCTTTTTAAGGGTACCCATTTGTGTGTTCCTCGTTCATCCCTCCGAGATTTCTTGGTGTGGGAATTACATGTAGGAGGCTTGACTGGACACTTTGGTCAAGATAAGAGCATTGCCTTGGTCAAGAATCGTTTTTATTGGCCTTCTTTGAAAATGGATGTGGTTCAAATTGTCTCTCAGTATCGTACCTGTCAATTGAGCAAAACTCGGAAATATAACACTGGCTTCTATACTCCACTCCCTCTTCCACACTCTCCCTGGCGTGATCTTAGTATGGATTTTGTCTTAGGATTGCCACGGACCGTTACAAAGTATGATGCTATTTTTGTAGTGGTTGATCGATTCTCTAAAATGGCTCACTTCATGCCATGTTCTGGGACTACTGATGCATCCCATATAGCTAAACTGTTCTTTAGGGAGATTGTGCACTTACATGGCCTGCCTTCTACTATAGTGTCTAACCGCGATGTTACATTTGTCAGTTACTTTTGGAAGACACATTGGAAATTATTTGGTACCACATTGAAGTTTTCGTCTGCTTTTCATCCACAGACTGATGGTCAAACGGTCGTGGTTAACCATAGTTTGGGGGATTTGGTTCTCTGTTTGGTTGGGGACAATTTTGGGAAATGGGATGTCATTTTACCCATTGCTGAATTTGCTTACAATAACTCTGTCAATCACACCACTGGTAAAAGTCCTTTTGAAATTGTCTATGGCCTTTTACCCAAACAACCTCTTGACCTTATTCCCCTACCCACTGCCTATTGGCCTTCTAAATCTGTCCACACTTTTGCGGAACACATCCATAACCTACATGCTGAGATAAAACGAAAAATTGCTTTGAGTAATGAAAATTATAAACTTTCTACTGAAGCACATCGTAGGTTTAAGGAATTTCAGATTGGTGAGTATGTTATGGCTCGTCCTAAGCCATTGGTCCCTTTGCAATTACTCGTCGTCTTGGATCAAATGCATATGTCCTTGATTGATCTCCTGATTTGTCTATCAGTCCTATATTCAATGTGGTAGATTTATTTGCTTACCGAGGCACATGTGAGCCTCCCGTTTTGCGTTCTTCTTTGGTTGTAGGTCCATCTTCAGTTTTGGTTCCCCGATTGCCTACACAGCCTATTGTTCCGCGAGATGTGATTGTTGATGTTTTTGAAGATAAGTGCGTTACTTCTGTGACTGGGGGTGTTCGCCAATTCCTTGTGCGTTGGAAAGATAGCCCTTCCTTTGATGATACTTGGGTTATTGAAGATGAACTGCGTCAGCTCGCCTCTGCTTTGTTGGATTCTTAGTTGCAGTTTAACTACCCATAGTTGAGTTCTTTTCCACTTGGGGGGAATGATGTAGCACAAGGTCTTAAGACCTATGTTAGGCGAAAAAACAGGACTCGACAGTCCTAATCAGAATAGAATTAGGAGATTGTTTCTTTATCTATCTTTTATTCAGTGTTGTATTAGAATTCAAATTGTTATTAGGTTTTAATTTGCCTATAAATAGGCCATGCATATTGTAAAATGAACTACACAAATTTTATAGACTATTGAAATCTCTTCGTTCTTCTCTTTTCTCCTTTCTTTCTTCTTCTTCTATCCCGTTCTAGCTTTTCTTCCTCTCGTTCTACATCAGTTTGCTTTTACAAAAGAAAATGCAATTTTGATGATTGGTTTATTGATCTATATGTTTTTGTCCGGTTTTAATTAATTTAATCCAGATCAATAAATATATTTAATTCTGGTTTGATATTAGAGTCCTGTAGCTTTATGTTATTTGATTAAAGATTAGAGCTGTGAGATAAATGTAAACTATACGAGAGTATGACACATATATCCATTTTAAAAATCATATCAAATCTTAACAAGAAGTTTATGTCAGTAATCCAAATCCAAACTCCAATCCACTCAGTGTCAAACACACAATATTGTTTCATTGTTAAAGAAATCATCTTTGTAAAAGTTATAATCCTGTATATACATTTCATCAAAACACAGTTGGCTCTAACAACAATTAATTTTTAATTACTATAAAATATTATTAGTGTATTCTGTTAAATGTAAATTAATTCACTGACTTTATCCGTGCCAGAGCAAGCATGTATCTTCTTCCTCAATTTTAACACTGTAGTTACCATTTAAATAAGAGTACTATAGTAAATATCAAATGGAGGGACTTCTAATTTTTAGTTTTCGTGAATGTTGAAAAAAACTAGTTTGTTCACTTCTTTTCTTTCTTTCTTTTTTGTGGTTTTATTTAAATTAATCTCTTTAGCTAATTTTTATGTTTCTGATAAGAAAAAATAAGTTCTGATATTTCTTTCATGCTTCTTCTATTCATATTTATGTTTTTTCTATGTAGTTGATTGATTTCTCTTTATGTATCAATATTTTCCTTTGAAGAGTTTAGTGTTTCTTTTTTTCTGTTTTGTCTATCCTTTCAAACATTTTGCTACTTATTGTGCAGGTTCCTATTCTATTGGATTTAGTAGTATAAAGTAGGAAAATTTTATTATGCAGTTTCTTGATGTAGTTATAGTATCATGAAGATCTTAAGTATTCAACGCAAGACAATCTTCATTGCTGCTTGTTCCTTTTATTTTGTTTAATCTCAGTTTCTTTATGTTTTAGACTCTTTATAAGCGAAGAAAGATGAAGGAAAAACAAAACCGGAGATCAAATGAAGTCAATGGCAAAAGGAGCAGCTAATGAAGTGAGTAGCACTCGACATGGGAGACTACAACAACAGTGAATGAGAAGGGAGAATTTTTTACAGCATCCTTCAATGTGGTTGATGGGCTGCATGCTTAAATGTATCGATTGTTTTTGCTTCAATTGTATTTGGTTTGACTCCTCTTGTTAGAATGAGTTGGTAGCGTTGTAATTTTTTACTTCGTTCTTTTCAATTGTACAATTTGTTGTTGTTGTTTAAATGAATGGAGAATGGATATTAGATTATATTTAATGTTATTTACACAGGTATAATAAGGAAAGAAAAAATATAATTTTTTTTAAAAGAGTTTTAGGGGTGGTTGTCACAGCCGTCCCTAAAACCAAATTAGGGGTGGTTGAATGAATAGCCCCTAAAGTACCCCTAAAATATTATCAGGGATGGCACTGCACCATCCCTATTAATTGTTTTTATCAGGGACGGTGGAATGCTGTCCCCATTATTTTCCAGTAATAGGAACGGTGTTTTTTTATTAGTGACGGTCCTTGGCAAAACTAAATCGCATTAACAACCCTCTTATTAGGGACGGCTGCTGAACCGTCCTTAATGAGAATAGCGATGGCTTTTGGCTCATCAGGGAAGGGTTTTAAATCACCCCTAAAAGCCAGTTTTCTACTAGTGATGTACTCATCCGGCCGAAGACCCATCTTCAACGATGCTGTAGGGGTTCGAAAACCCAGTTCTTTTGAAATCTCTGAGGACGATTTCCGGCGGTGTGCTCTGCGTTCCGGCCTCCCTCCTGACGTCGAACCCCTCCAACTTCCTCGCCGTCGACGGAAGGCTCTTCCCCTTCGCCGCAAGTAATTAATTTGCTTTCGTTTCTTTGTGTTTCGTTTTTCTTCGCCCTTTCTCCTTATTCTCAAAAATCTGTATTTTTGTCTTATGTATTCATTTGGCTAATAGGCTTGCACACAAGTGTCTATGCATCCCAAAATAGAAAAGATGCTGTATTCATATTTTTTTGATGCATGATTGCCTTGTCTACGAATTTCAATGGACTGCTATTTAGCCTTGTGTTGTCATGTTTGTAAAAGTCAGTTTGTAGTTTATGATGACAGAGTTTCCAGCATATATGTAAACCGGAACCTGATTTGTATGCACTGCTAGAAATTAAGTTCTATTGGGCCTTTGTGTATTTTTTGTGACATATTAACTTATCTCTTCTTATCTGTAAGTTGAAACTTTGTACTCCAGTGAGTCTTGTACTCCGGTAACCCTCCGTATGGTCGTTGAGCCAGATGCCCCATGTACAATGTTTGTCATAATTTAACATAGTCCTGTCAGATGCTTGACCTTCCTTCTTTTTCACTTGGCAATTTAGAAATAAATTATGTTACATAAGTGGCTTATGCAACTATTTCATCTTGTTTGTATTGTATCTTAGTTCTCTCTCTGTTTGCCTGTCTCTCTGACTTTCTCTCCCTCTCTCTCTCTCTCTCTCTCTCTCTCTCTCTCTCTCTCTCTCTCTCTCTCTCTCTCTCTCTCTCTCTCTCTCTCTCTCTCTCTCTCTCTCTCTTTTCAGAATTTCTTAATTGGATCCCTATTCTCATTTTAATAAAAAAACCAAAAGTGCATTACAGAACTGGAGATGGGATTTGTTTTAAATCATTATAATGTAGTTGGGGTAAATGCTATGCCTATGGTGGCGATTTTGAAAGGTTAAGATATCAATCAGCTTAGATTGCATTGGGGAAAACTAGAGGGATGAAATGAGGGAAAAGGCTGTAGACGCAGCCTCTGTGTTGAATTCTCAAATCAATCCCTTCTTTAGTTACGCATGCACTTTTAAATTTCTTTGACCCACAGTTTTCTCCCAAAATTACGTTTCCAAATATTGATTTTCTCTCCCTCTATCTTTCTTTTCATTCTCTTTCTCTCTCTCCCTCCTTTTCTCTCCTTCTCTCTCGGTTTTCTTTCCTTCTCTCTCGGTTTTCTCTCTGATTTCTCTCTGTTTTCTCCCTGAATTCCCTCTCCTTAAATCTTCCTCTCTCTCTCTCTCTCTCTCTCTCTCTCTCTCTCTCTCTCTCTCTCTCTCTCTCTCTCTCTCTCTCTCTCTCTCTCTCTCTCTCTCTCTCTCTCTCTCTCTCTCTCTCTCTCTTTCTCTCTTTCTGTTTTCTATCTCATTTCTCTATAGCTAATTTTCCCTCTCACTCTCCAGCCGCTACCCAGCTGTTTACATTGAAGTTCTTCATCAACACAGCAAACTAGTTTTCGCTGCGGCCTTTGAATTCTCCGGTGAGCCCAGATTCTGGGATCCGTGGCCTTAAACTCGGTGGACAAGATAGTTGCTTAGAGGTAACTTTCGTTCTGCTCCTGAAAAAAACATATATACGGTTTTATGTAATGTCAGCATTCTCCTTTATGTGCATAAGACTGTAATTGCATACATATTTTTCATTTTCTTGTCTTAGTTTACATTCTCCAACACCGAAATGGGTATAATTGTTTTCCTTCTTTCATCTCTTATATTTTCCAAGAGCCAGATATGATATATTGGTCAATGTGAGAAAGTTGTATAAATTTTAAAACTATGGGAATTTTTAATCAGATCCTTTAGTTGAAATTTATTCTATTTTATGTAATTTTATACCAAGTGCTTATGCTTAATTGAGGCACAGTCAACACAGTAGTCGAGATTGACTATTTTACTAACCAGAGATGGATGTATGAGTACAAGTCCAAACCAACTCGGTGTAATCCAAAATTTGTGGGTGGAGTCAGTTTTTTTGTAGAAAATGCAGAACAACAACTGGGGGTGCAAGGAAATGGTGTTATGCATTGTCCATGTTGGAAATGTAAAAACAATAAGTTTCTTGAATACGAGACAATCAGGTCCCACATTGTCCTGAAAGGATTTGTCCTAATGTATGGAATTTGGAGACATCACGGGCAATTATCCAAATGTCATGGAATCGACGTTGCTGTGGAAACTAGTCATGCTGAAGAGATGGAAACAATGTTATGCAATGCTTTCGCGAAAAATGTGGAGGATGGCAATATGGAGCACCAAGCAGAGGATTCAGAATTCTGTAAATTTGAATGGCTACTGAATGAGGCCAGAAAACCATTGTACAGAGGATGTCATAATCACTTCAAACTGTCGTTTATGGTACATTTATTCCAATTGAAGTGTTTGGATCGATGGAGTAACAAATCATTTTCGGATATTCTTTCACTTCTGAAGGACACTCTTGCATCAGATAATTTGCTTCCACACAATTGGTATGAGTCCAAGAAAATGATGAGTGACTTGGGATTGAATTATGAAAACATTAATGCATGTCCAAATGACTATTTGCTATTCAGAAATGAATACAAATATTTAGATGCATGCCCAAGATGTGGTTAGTCGAGATGATCAGTCAAAAAAAAAGGAAAATGTGCGAGTACTACAAGGACGACGAAGATCCTTAGACATTTTCCTCTGATTCCGAAGTTGCAACGGTTGTTCATGTCTACTAAAACATCAGAGCTTATGACGTGGCATGGTTCGGCTCCACCTACTGAAGAAGGAAAAATGATTCACCCTAGGGATTCAATCGCATGGAAACACTTTGATTTAGTGCATCCACCATTCAGTTCAGACATACGGAATGTCAGACTTGGACTTGCGAGTGACGGTTTTAGTCCATTCAAAATTGGGTCTAGGTCAAGCTGCAGCACGTGGCCAGTTATTATTACCATCTATAACATGCCCCCTTGGTTGGCAATGAAGCAGAGCTATTTCATGATGACTCTTCTTATTGACGGTCCAAACTCGTCGGGGGACATTGTGTCACTTAGGCGCAAACACACCCGAGCGACGACATCAGCTTGGGCTCCAGCAACCCCCTCTCCATCGGGGTTGCCTCCAGCAGCCCCTTCGACATTGGCCAAGGCTCCAACAGCCCCCTTTCCATCGGGGTTAACTCCTGCAGCCCCTTCGACATCAGCCCCGGCTCCTGCAGCTGACCCTTCCTCAGAGCTTCCGTCTTCATCGGCGCTTTAGTCTTTAGGTACTAACATATTCATTAATTTTATTTCCTCATACACTATATAATTTTACTTTATTTAATTTTTGTTTCATTAATTTAATTTTAGAAGAATCAATGCGCAAGTTTAGGGAGTTGTTCCCCTCTTACCAATCCCCAGTGAGTGATGATTCAGGTACAATTACATTCATACTGCTACATAAAATGCATTTTAATGTTCACTAAGTGTGCATTTGATGTAGGGCTGGTTTCGACAGAGGACATGGAGAGCCAGCTGCCAGATTGCACTGTTGATGGCATTGAGGATTCGCAGCCTCAGGTACCAAGGGTCAAGAGTAAGGTGAGGGCGACATCATTCATTCACGAGAAAGTGGCAACGATCGTAATCAAGGATGGACAGATGGTCTCATCTGCACAACATGACCTGTCCTTTCTACTTAGAACGCAAATTCGGGGTCAATTACATTTTCCACTACATCTGTAGTGGTGTGAACTTGGCCCGAATGCATTCAAAGATTGGTTCATAGAAATCAATGTAAGACCAACAACTAACTATTCATTTTTTGTAAAAGTCGTAAGTACTAACAAAATGTATTTATTTTGTAGGTAAAATACAAGTTTGTTAATGAGAACGATCAGCCCGTGACTGCAGCCGTTACGATGAAAGCTCTACAGCCGGTTGTGTTAAAAATAATATGAGACAACCGTATCTTCTATAAGAAGCAATACTACGGTGGAAAGACACTAGAGAAGCTAGCAGACTGTCGCATTGAAGGAATATCTCCTGAAAACTGAACACTACCAGTGAAATACTGGGATAGGGTAAGGGAGTCCAAGTGTGAAGTGAAGAACAAGGCGAACCGAGAGTGTCGGAAGTCGACTCACACACTAGGGTCTAAGTCTCTTGGCTGTTTTTTTGAAGAAGAGGTACGTATTGAGTTGACATTTTGTGAGCCCTGTCAATACTTCTTGCACAATACTTATTTTAGGAAATTAAATTTTATGCAGCGACAAGCAGAAGGTCCAAACTTCGTGTTTCTGAGATCTTCCCTGAAGGCGCACAAGAGGAAAGATGAGATGTATCTTGATGAGGAGACAACAACATTATGTGTAAGTTATCAGGTTCCTGAAATTTTCCTCTAATAACAAGTGCAAGATTTAATTAGGTCTTGTTTGTTATGCTGGAGGAACTTGTCCGGACCGCAACTGAGCTACAGGTCCACAACTCAGCGGACCCCGCGGATTTGACACCTATCATAGATAAGGTGTTTGGGGGCCATCATGGGGGTTATGAGAGAGGACTTCAGAATGGTGCGCCGCCGCGTAGGGGTGCAGTTATGAGAGCACTGGAGTACTTAGCTCTAGAGGAACAACTGCAAAAGGAAAGGCAATATGAGGAATCAATGAAGGGCCAGCTGTTGTTGGTGCAGTCTCACTTGCAGGAACTGAACCAGTAGTGAGCCTTTCTCCAGTCGCCTACAAGTTAGTGTTATTTTAAATACGTAAATAATTACTAATTTTATATATTTCATTACACTTATCATAAACTTATGTTCATTTGCAGGGCCTTCTAACGCACAGGGCAGCAATCAGTCGCCCATCTGATTGCTCAGATTGTATATTTTTTTTGGTTTGAACAGGACAGTTGAAATGTATTGTGTAATATTTTGTTGTGCAAATATTTTGTAATGTAAACATTGTGAAAAGTAAAATTTTTTTTAATATAAATTGTTTTATGTAATCTTCTGCTTCTATGTCAAGTAACAGCTATAAAATTAAAAAACGAAATTTGAAAAATAAATTTTAAAAAAATATCCACCGGCAGTTTAACCCGTCGCAGGAATTGACAGTTATAATGGTCAATTCCAGTGACAGCTTAAATGTTCATCGGCTGAATAATTGCGCCGGCGGTTCCAGCATCAGCGGAGATAATTCTGCCAGTGTAGCTCGTTCGTCGGCAGAAAGGACTCGGCCGACGAAGAGAATTTGACAGCAGAAAAGACTCTGGCGATGAAATAATTTTCATCGGGGGAGATTTATTCTGCCGATGAAATGTCGTTCTGTCGGCAGAAGCTAGTTCCGCTGACGAAATCTTTTCATGCCCGCCGGAGGAAATGAATCTCTCCGTTGGCGGGCGATTTCGTCAGCGTATTGCTTCCGCCAACACCTTTAGCGACGACGACACTTCACCCGCCGCCGGAGTGTCTTCTAGAGGGTTTGGCCTTCTCCGCTGATGAAATCGGCCACCTGCGGAGTAAGTTTTTCTAGTAGCGAGAGTGGCTACTCCCGGAAGTGCCCTCGGAAGAGGCTCAGACGATGCCCCTCCAGAGATGGTATCGGAAGAGGCCCCAGTGTGGCCACACCCAGTGAAGGCGTCCGGCGTTGCGACTCCGAAGGGAGGCCTCAAAAGAGGCCTCCGACATTGCCATGCCCAGTGGAGGCCGCGGAAGAGGACCCGGTGTCACGACTCCTAGCGGAGGTCTCGGATGAGGGCTCTTGCGTGCCACGCCCACCGGAAACCTTGGAAGAGGCCCCGGCATGGCCATGCCCAGCAGAGACGTGGAAAGAGGCCTCGGCGTGGCCACGCCCAGCGGAGGCCTCGGAAGAGGCCCCGTAGTGGGGACGTCCAGCGTAGGCCTTGGCCACCGGCGTTGCAACGCCAAACGGAAGCCTTGAAAGAGGCCTCCACTGGCGCCATGCCCAGTGGAGGCCTCGGAGGAGTCCCCAGAGTGGTGACGCCCAGCCGTGCCCTCAGAAGCTGCTCGGCATGGGCACGCCTAGCATTGGCCTCTGCGTCCGGTGTTCCGACGCCAAACGGCGACCTTGGAAGAGGCCTCCGGCGTCACCAAGCCCATCGGATGTGACGAAAGAGGCCTCTGGCATAGCCACGCCCAGCAGAGGACTCTGAAGAGACGATGGTGTGGGCACGTCCAGCATGGGCCTCGGAAGCTTCCCCGGCGCGGCCACTGCCGGCTGAGGTCAGCGAAGTGGTCCTGGCATGGCCACGCCCAGCGGAGGCCTCAGAACTGGCTCCGGCATTGTGACGACCTGCAGAGGCATCGGAAGAGGCCTCTGGGATGGCCATGCCAGTGGAGGCCTCGAAAGAGGCTTCCTCCGTCGCCACGCTCAGCAGAGGACTCGAAAGAGGCATCCTGCATCGCCACGCCCAGCGGAGGCCTCCGAAGAGGTCCCGACGTGGGCACGCCCAACGTAGGGCTCGACCACCGGTGTTGCGACACCAAACGGAGTACTCAAAAGAGGCCCAGGCATGGCCATGTCCAGCAGAGGCCTTGGAATAGGCCCAGGCGTGCCCACGCCCAACAGAGACCTTGAAAGAAGCCACCAGAGTCGCGATGCCTAACGGAGGCCCCCGATGACGTATCCGGCATCGCCATGGCCTGTGGAGGCCTCGGAAGAGTCCCTGCTTGGCCACACACTTCTGTGTCCTCGGAAGAGGCCTCTAAAGTGGCGATGCCCAACGAAGGCTTCAGAAGAGGCTCCAACATGGCCACTCCCAGCGAGGCCTCAGAAGAGGCCTCGCTGTCGTGACACCTAGCGGAGACATCTGTCGTTGCCACTCCCAGTGGGGATTCTGAAGAGGCCTCCGGCATTGCGAGACCCAGCGGGGGCCTCGAAAGAGGCCGTGGCCACCCCCAGCGGCGGCCTTGGAAGAGGCCGTGGCCACCCCCAGCGGCGGCCTTGGAAGAGGCCGTGGCCACCCCCAGCAGCGGCCTCCAAAAAGACACTGGCGTGGCCACACTCTACATAGGTATCGTAAGAGGTCCCGACGTAGGCCTCGGAAGTGGTCCCGGCGTAGGCCTGGGAAGAGGTCCCGACAAGGTCACTCCCAGCGGATGCCTCTGAAGAGGCCCCGGCATGTCCACACCTAGCTGAGGCCTTGGTAGAGGCCCTAGCATTTTCTTGCCCAGCAAAGGCCCCCGACATTGCGTCGCCCGAAACGGAGGCCTGAGAAGAGGCCTCCAGCATGCCTAACGCACAGCGGAGGACGCGTAAGAGTCCCCAGCGTGGCCATGTGCAGTAGAGGCGTTGGTAGAGGCGCCGACATCGCTACACCTAGCAGAGGCGTCCGGTGTCCGACGTCACGACACCCCAACGGAGGCCTCGAAAGAGGCCTCAGGTGTGGCCATGCCCTGTAGAGGACAAGGAAGAGGCCCCGACGTGGCCACTCCCTGCGGAGGCCTCGGAAGAGGCCCCAGTGTGGCCACGCCCAACGGAGGCCTAGGAAGAGGCCTCCGTTGTCACGACACCCAAGGGTGGCCACAGAAGTGGGCCAGGCGTGGTAACTCCCAGTGGAGGCCTCAGAAGAGGCGCCCGGCTGAGGCCATGGAAGAGGGCTCTCACGTCGGAAAAAGGTCTCCAGCGGAGGCCTCGGAAGAGGCCTCTGGTGGCATGACGGCCAGCGGAGGTTTCAGAAGAAGTCCCGGCGTAGCCACACACAGCGGGGGACTCTGAAGAGGCCCTGGTGTCTCCATTCCCAGTGGGGGCCGCCGGCATGGCAAAGCCCATCGAAGGCCTCGGAAGAGGCCCCTGGCGAGGCCACACCCAGAGGAGGCCTCGCAAAGGCCTTGGAAGAGGCCCCGACATCACCACGCCCTACGGAGGCCTCCGTCAGAATGCCCAATGCTTTCGGAGTCCCCTAGCCCAGTGGAGATCTGTGTAAAGGCCCTGCCATCGCCACGCCCAGAAGAGGCTTCTCTCGCCGCGACCCCCATTGGAGGCCTTGGAAGAGGCCTCTGGCGTGGCCACACCCAGTGGAAGATGCGGAAGAGGCCCCGGCATGGCCACTCCTAGTGGAGACCTCGACAGAGGCCTCAGACTGGCCACGCCCAACGATGGCCTGGGCATAGGCCTCCGGCGTTGCAACGCCCACCAGTGTCCTCGGAAATGGCCTCTGCCGTGGCCAAGTGCAACGGAGGCTGCAGAAGAGGCCCCGGCGTGGCCATTCCCAGCGGAGACCTCAGAAGAGGCGCCTGGCGTCGCGACGCCCGGCGGAGGCCATGAAAGAGGGCTCTGGTGTCGCGATGCCAGTAGTGGTGTTGGAAAAGGCCTCCGACTTGACAGAGGTGCATCTTTTCATGTTACATCTAGACAGGAATTCTTTACTTCTTATCCTTCAAGTGATTTTGGGGTGTTGAAGATGGGTAATGATGGACTCTCAAAGGTAGTAGGCATTGGAACTATTTGCCTAGAGACTAGCAATAGTACAAAGTTAGTCCTTAAAGATGTTTGACATGGACGTGATCTTAGATTCCATTTAATCTCTGCTAGTGGGATTGATGATTATGGTTATTGCACAATGTTATGTGATGGACAATTGCAGCTTACTAAAGGTTCTCTTATTGTTGCTAGAAGTAAAATGTCTTCTAGTTTGTATTGGTTGCAAGCTTCTGTATGTAATGGACGTGTTAATGCTGTTGAGATTGATAGATTCTCTGAATTATGGCACAAGGGATACCTTGGAAGAGGCTCCGGCATGTCCACTCTGATCGGAGGCCTCGGAAGAGGCTCCGGCATGTCCACTCTGATCGGAGGCCTCGGAAGAGGCCTCCGGCTTTGCAACCCCTAGAAGAGGCCTCAGAAGAGCCCCGGCATCGCAAAGCCCATCAGAGGTCTCGTAAGAATCCTCCTGCGTCGCCACACCCAGCAGTGGCCTCGGAAGATGCCCCGGCGTTGCTGCGCCCTCCGGATGGCTCGAAAGAGGCCCCAACTTGGCCTCACCCAGTGGTGGCCCAGGGAGAGGCCCCGGCGTGGCCACGCCCTGCGGAGGCATAAGAAGAGGCCCCGGTATGGCCACGCCCACCAAATGCCTCTTCTGAGGCCACCGGCATCGCCATGTCCTTCGGAGGCCTGGGAAGAGGCCCCGGAGTGGCCCCCGCAGAGGAGGCCTTGGAACAGCCCCCAGCATGGCCACGCCAAGCGGAGGCCTTGAAAGAAGCCTCTGGCATCTCCAGATCCAGCGGAGGTTTCAAGAGAGCGCTCAGGCATCGAGACGACCAGCGGAGGCCCCAGCATCACGACGCCCAGCTGAGGCAACTGATGAGTACTGAGCATCGTATCTCCCAGTGAAGCACTCGAAAGTGGCCTCCGGCGTTACCACAACCAGCAGACGCCACGGAAGAGGCCCCGAAGTCTCAAAACCCAGTGGAGGCCTCCGCCATCACGACGACCAGTGGAAGCATCAGAAGAGGCCCTGGTGTGGCGACGCGCAGCAGAGGCCTCGAAAGAGGCCCAGGCTTGTTGATGCCAAGCAGACACCTCAGAGGTATCCCAGCATGGTGACGCCAAGTGGAGACCTCAGAAATGGCCTCCAACGTTGCAACCCCTAGCGGAGGCCTCGGCAGATGCCACCGGCTTAGTGACACCCAGCGGAGGGAACAGAAGAGGCCCCAGCAACATGAACCCCGGTGGAGGCCTCAGAAGAGGCCCTGAAGTCATGACACCCAGTGGAGGCCACAGAAGAGGCCCTGAAGTCACGACACCCAGTGGAGGCCTCAAAAGAGGCCGCGACATTGCAACACCCAATGGATACCTCGGAAGAGTGGCGTGTCGACGTCCAGCCGAGGCCTCGAAAGAGCACTCCGCTGTCGCGACGTTCAGAAGAGACCTCGGCGTGGCGATGCCCAGTGCAGTCCTCGGCGAAGGCCCACTATGTCGCGCCCTCCAGCGGAAGTCTAGGAAGAGGCCCCAGTGTGGCCACACCCAATGGAAGCCTCAGGAAGGAGCCTCGACGTGGCCACGTCCAGTGGAGGCCAGGGAAGAGGATCCCGGCATGGCCACACCCAGCGCAGGATTCGGGAGAGGCCCAGTGGTGGCCACACCCAGCTGAAGCATCGGAAGAGGCCCCAGCATGGTCTCACCCACCGGAGGCCACAGAAGAGGAGTCCCTGGCATGGCCACGCCCAACGGAGGCCTCTGAAGAGGGGCCACCGTAGCGACGTCCAGCGTGGACCTCCGGCATCTCCACGCCCAGCCGAGGCCTCTGAAGAGGCTTCCAGCATCACCACGCCCAGTGGGGGCCACCGAAGCTGCCTCTGGCGTAGCGACACACAACGGAGGGCTTGGAAGAAGCCTCTGGCATGGCCATGCCTAGTGGAGGGTTTAGAAGAGGCCTCCGGCTTTGAAACGACCAGTGGAGGCCCAGGAAAACCCCGGCGTGGCCACGCTCTGCTGAGGCCTCAGAGTGGTAATCTTTGTTGTCGTTCTTGCAGCCGATGACGAAGAAGAAGAAGATGAAGAAGTGCTTTTCTTAATAACCATTTTTTCACACCACCTTCCTTTTTCATTGAGAATTAAATACATACGATAGTGAAATTTATTACTATCAGTTACAAACTGATTTGTCTTGCACGAGCGATCTAACTTCCTAACCATCCATATACATCGGATTCGGTTTTGGAATTCTGGTGGACTTTCTGGCAGTCAGCTGGAAGCTTTGAATGATGTGGCACTTGGCCAATTTTTTTTTAAACCTAAAATGGACCATAAATCCGGTGTGATAAATTCTGTGTGGCTCTTTTGTATAGGGAAATTTGCCGGTATGGTTGGAGTTTAAGGAAAACCCCATCACCAATGTCAAATTGGATATCTCGGTGCTTTGCATCAGCTAATTGCTTCATAAGATTATTTGCTGCTTGTAAGTGGACGTGTAATTGTCGAAGAACGTCATCTCTGTCCTTTAACTGATGGTCGAGTTCGTGGATTGGTGAGGTGCCAGGTTGATAGTGAGGAACCAAAGGAGGAGGGCGACCGTACAAAGCTTGAAATGGAGACATTTTGATGGAAGAATTATAGGATGAGTTATACCAGAATTCTGCCCATGAAAGTAGAGATGTCCAAGTCTGTTGTCTGGAATGAGCTTAAAACCTTTGCTATTGCTCAATGCTTCTATTAGTGACCTCTGTTTGACCGTCGGTCTGGGGATGATCGTCTATACTCATCTTCAATGTTGTGCCCAAGAGCTTATAGAATTATTTCCAAAAATTGCAGAGAAAAATTGTGTGTCGATGACTGACGATGGGTCTTGGTACTCCATGTAGTTGAACTACATATTCCACAAATTTCCAGCCACGATTTTAGCTGCAAAAGAATGGCTGAGGCAAATAATTTGGACTGATTTGCTAAGCCTGTCAACTATGACCATTATGGAATCCTGTTGCTTAGAACGAGGTAGTCCTTCGATACAATCCATAGTTAGATCTTCCCAAAGTTGGCAAGGAATCGGTAGTGGCTGCAACAATCCGGCTGGAGATAAAGTCTTGTATTTCACCCTTTGACATATATCCCATTCAGAAACGTATTTTCGGATTGATTTGTCCATAGCTGGCCAATAGAATTGTTGCTCGATTCTTTTCTCTGTTCTGAGAATTCCAGAATGGCAGCCAAGTGGGGAATCATGAAATTTTTGAAGGATTTGTTGGATGATAGGAGAGTCCGGTGGAAAATAAATCTTATTTTGGTAAAAGAGCAATCCATCTTTGTGAAGATATGGTTCCCTTGGGTTTTCAGTTACTAATTGGCCCAATCTTTGGCAGGCTGGATTTTCTGATCTCTTTTTTTTATATCTCCTATGGAATCGGTTCATCAATAAAGAAATAAGATAATGAGGGACTTCCATGGACTCTTGATAAGGCATCTACTACTTTATTTTGTCTTCCTGTCTTGTACGTAATTTCCTAATTATATCCAATTAATTTGGACATCTATTTCTGCTGTTCTGGAGTGAGGATTCGCTGGTTGACAAAATATTTGAGACTATTTTGGTCCGTCTGTATGATGAAGTGTCTACCGAGAAGATAAGATAGCCAAGTATGTATGGCCACCACAATAGCGAGCATCTCATGAGCATATGTTGACCAATTTCTTTTTGTGGGTCTTAGCGCTCTGCTCATGAAGGCGATTGGTTTGCCTATTTGAGTAAGAACTGCCCCTATGCCTTCTCTTGAAGCGTCAGTCTGAATAATAAATGGAATACTGAAATCTGGCAGGGCCAACATGAGTGTTGAAGTCAAAGATTTTTTAAGAGAGCAAAAAGCTGATTCGGCTTCTGTAGTAAAGCAGGACTTGCCTTACCTTTTTTAAATAAATCAGCTAAAGATCGAGCAATGACTCCATAATCACGTACGAACTTCTGATAATATCCTATGAGTCGAAGAAAAGCTCTTACGCCTGTTGCTGATGAAGGTTGGAACCAGATTAAGATAGAAATTTTTTTTGATTGATGCACCTTGACTCATTCATATGAAATTATATGACCAAGATACTCCAACTCTTGTAATCCAAATATGCATTTTTTTCTGTTGACATAGAACTGATTACAACTTAAAACAGAAAATATCTGAGGAATATTATGGAGATGCTCTTTCCATGTCTTGCAGTAGATAAGATATCTTCAAATAAGACTAAAACGATGTGATGAAGATATGGCCAGAAGATACAATTCATGATAGACTTAAAAGTTGCAGGAGTGTTGCAGAGTGCAAATAGCATTACCAAATACTCGTAATGGCTGTTGTGCGTTATGAAGGCTGTTTTATCAACATCAGGAGGATGAATTCGGGTCCGATGTGATGTGGACATTAGGACCACACCAAATACTCATGCACCAGATCTGGAAGAAGTTCCAATTGCTCAAAAAACAAGGGGTCGAGCAAAGATATTCAAAGAGGAGTTGAACAACTTTGTCAAACGTGTCATTCAAGAACAAGATAATACTTCTATTAATGAGGGTGACCAAAATCTTGTTTTACTCATCAAGGTTAATCTGGAGATACTTAATCGTGTTTTAGAAAAATTAATGATCCAATCAAGCTGAAATTCACATTCAAGAAGATTCAGAGACTTAATCAAAACTTTGAAGCCTGATTTGAAGTAAGAAGGCGCATTAAAATCCCATGGAAGACTCTTGCACGAAATTAGGGTTTTGAGGATTGATTGAAGGGGTTTATATTATTTTATTAATTGCATCTTGACTAAGGAACCTCAAATAGGCAAGCTTTGTATTTAGATGTATTTTGGTCTATATTCGTTTTCTAGGGTATTTGAAGTGTCATATATGGGTTTTGTAGAGTTTTGGACGTTTTATGACTTTCCCTATAAAAGGTCTTTATGGAAAAGGTTTAAAGACAGAGAATTTTAACCTAAATCAAGTGTTTTGCTCGAGTTCTCTTCTGAGTTCTTGAAGATATGAAGTTAGAACATATCAAGGTTTTCTTGTGGCGTTCAATGGGTCATGATTTCTTTGCATCTTCACTATACCAAGGTTCTTGCTTTGCTAAACAATGGGTCATGATTTCCATGCATTTTTGCATATCTTAAGTTTTTCGTCTGTCATTGATTCTGGGTTGCGTCACATTGTTGGAGTGGTTCGCATCATGATGGTAGCCAGCTGTTAAGTCGAGCTAGGCAAAGAAAGTTGAGCCATGCAACTCCTCCAACATGTCATCTACAGTGGGAATGGGAAATCTCTCTTTGACTGTGATTTTATTAAGGGCGCTGTAGTCAGTACAGAACCTCCATGTTCCATTTTAACCAACAACATAGGAGAGGAGAAAGGGCTGTTGCTTGGTTGGATGAGGCCGTTATGGAGCATGCTTGTGACCTGTTTTTCTATTTCATCTTTTTGAAAGTAAGCGTACCAGTATGGTCGTACATTTAACGGTTCAGTGCCTTCTCACAGATCAATGCGATGAGTAATGTGACGCTGTGGTGGAAGATTTGTTGGAGTCTGAAAGATGTGAGAAAATTCTGCTAGTAGCTGCAGTAATTCTGGAACGGAAACAGATGCTGCAAGATTTTCTTCTTGGAATGAAAGGGCATAAAGGGACTGTTCATGATGGTATTCATTGAGTATTGCCGCCGACGTATTTTCTGTTTTTAATCCTGGAGGAATGCCATGAAGTGTACAAGGCTTTGTGTTCAACCGAAATTCCATCATGAGCGATTTCGAGTTGCAGATAATAAAGCCCTGTTGGGCAAGCTATTAAACGCCCAATACAAGAACAAGATGGGAATCGGTAAAGTATTGAGAGTAAATGTGAATGGAATGTTCTGTATGATGACCTGCACATCAGTGACTTTTCCGTGGCATTTTTATGGTTCGCCATTTGCTGCTTAAACGGTGAACACGTTTGAAGGTTGGACAGGTAGTTGCAGCCAAGAAGAGAGGCGACAGTAGATAAAATTGTCTCGATCGACTGTCGATAAGTGTCGTGAGAGTTTTATTTTGAATTTTGACACTTACCCACATAGTATTTGATGCAGTCCAGCTATAGAGGGCATGTATTGATATTTCTGGGCGTGGATCATCACTTTGTGATGGTTCGTCTTCTTCGCAGAAACAGCCTCCGATAAAAAATATTTTGAAGAGGCCCCGCCCCGGCTTTGCCATGCTAAGCGTAGGCCTGGGAAGTGGCCTCTGGCGTCGCCAACCCCTGTGGAGGTGTCGGAAGTGGTCCTGCTTGGCGACACCCATCGGAGGCCTCGAAAGTAGCCACTGGTATGGCAAATCCCAGCCTAGGTCTTGGGAGAGGCCTCCGGCGTCGCAATGCCCAGCCGAGGCCTCAGAGGAGTCCCTGGTGTGGCGATGCCCATCCGTGGCCACAGAACCTGCCCCGGCGTGGCACACCAAGCGTTGGCCTTGGCCTCCGGCCTTCCTACTCCAAAAGGACGCCTCGAAAGAGGCCTCCATCATCGCCTCACCCAGCGGAGGCCTCTGAAGAGGCCCCATCGTGGGCTCTCCCAGCAAAGCCTTGGCCTCCGGCAGTGTGACGGCAAACGGAGGCCTCTGAAGAAGCCTCTGGAATCGCCAAGCACTACGGAAGCCTCAAGAGAGGACTCCGGTGTCGCCACGCCCAGCGGAAACCTCGAAAGAGGCCTCCGGCATCACCACGCCCAGCGGAGGGGCTCCAAAGCGGCCACAGCGTGGGCTCGCCCAGCGTAGGCCTCCGCCATTGAGGCCACGAAGGATGCCTCCGGCGTCGCCACGCCCAGTGGAAGCCTCGGAGGAGTCCCAGGCGTGTGACACCAATCCATGGCCTCGGAAGCTGCCCCGGTGTGGCTACGCCGAGATGAGGCCAGGGAAGGGGTCCCGGCGTGGCCTTGCCCAGCTGAGGCCTCAGAACTAGCTCCGGCGTCGCAACGCCCAGCAGAGACCTCGCCCAGCGGAGGTCGTGAAAGAGGCCATCGGCGGTGTGACACCCAGCGGAGGCCTCGAAATAGGCGTCCGGCATGGGCATACCTAGTGGAGGCCTCAAAAGAGGCGTTCGGTGTGGCCACGCCCAGCGAATGACACGATAGAGGCATCCGGCATCGCCATGCCTAGTGAAGGGCTGCAAAGAGGCCTCCGGCATCCCTGGCGTGGCGACACCCAGCTGTCACCTCAGAAGCTTCCCCGGCGTGGCCACACCCAGCAGAGGCCAGGGAAGTGGCCCCGGCGTGGCCACTCCCAGCCGAGGCAACGAAAGAGGCTTTCGGAGTCGCCATGCCCAGCAGAGGCCTCGAAAGAGGCCTTTGGCGTCGCCACACCCAATGGAGGCCACGAAATAGGGATCCGGCATTACCACGGCCAATGGAGGCCTCAAAAGAGGCCTTTGACATCACCTCGCACAGTGGAGACCTTGGAGGAGTCCCCGTTGATGCGACGCCCAGCAGTGGCCTCACCAGCTTTCCTGACGTTGCCACGCCCATGGAAGGGAAGTGGCCCCGGCATGGCCACGCCAAACAGAGGCCTCGGAAGTGGCCCTGGCATGGCCATGCCCTGTGGAGGCATTGAATGAGGGCTCCAGCATAGCCATGCCCAGCGGAGGCATCGAAAGTGGCCTTCGGCGTGGCCACGCCCAGCGGAGGCCAGGGAAGTGGCCCTGGCATGGGCATGTCCAGCAGAGGCCTCGCAAGTGGTCCCAGAGTGGCCGCTCCCAGTGGATGCATCGAAAGAGGGCTCCGGTGTGGCTACGCATAGTGGAGGCATCGAAAGAGGCCACCGGCCTGGCCACGCCCAGCGGAGGCCACGGAAGAGCGCTCCAGCGTCGTGACGCCCACTGGCGGCCACAAAAGAGGCCTCCTGTGTCATGATGCCCAGCGGAGTCCTCAAAAGAGGCCTCCTGTGTCATGATGCCCAGCGGAGCCCTCAAAAGAGGCCTCCGATGTGGCTACTCCCAGCGGAGGCCTCAAAAGAGGCATCCGGTGTCGCCTCACCCAGCGCAGGCCTTGAAAGAGGCATCCGGCGTTGCCACCCCCAGCGTAGGCCTCAGAAGAAGCCCTGGCATGGGCACGCCCAGCAGAGGCCTCGGAGGAGTCCCCGGTGTGGTGACGCCCAGCCATGGCCTCGGAAGCTGCCCTGCCACAGCCACGCCCAGCGGAGGCCTGGGAAGTGGCCCCGACGTGGCTACACCCAGCGGAGGGATCGGAAGAGGCCCCCGATGGTCTCGCACAGTGGAGGCCTCGAAAGGGCCCTCCACCCTGGAGACTGCCAACGGAGGCCTCAGAAGAGGCCTCGGCGTGGCCACGCCCAGCGGAGGCCTCGAAAGAGGGTTCCGGAGTCGTGATGCCCAAAGGAGTCCTTGGAAGAGGCCTCCAGCGTTGGGACTCCCAATGGAGGCCTCAGAAGAGGGCTCTGGCATCACCACACCCAGCGGAGGCCTTGGAAGTGGCTCTGGCCACGCCCAGCGGAGACCTCAGAGGAAGCCTCCGGCATCGCCTCCACCAGCGAAAGCCAAAGAAGAGGCCTCCGGCGTCAGGACGCCCAATAGAGTCCTCGGAAGATTCCTCCGGCTTCGAGACACCCAATGGAGCCCTTGGAAGAGGCCTCTGGCGTGGGGACTCCCAATGGAGACCAAGGAAGACACCTCCGGCATCGGGACTCCCAATGGAGGTCTCGAAAGAGGCCTGTGGAGTGGCCACTCGCAGCGGAGGCCACGAAAGAGGGCTCTGGCGTCGCGACTCCCAGCGGCAGCCACGAAAGAGGCCACTGGCGACGAAACATCCAGCGGATGCCTTGAAAGAGGCCTCCAGCATGGCCACGCCCAGCACAGGCCTCGAAAGAGGCATCCGGCATGGCCACGCCCAGCGGAGGACTCGAAAGAAGCATCCGGCGTGGCCACGCAGAGCGGAGGCCTCCGAAGAGGCATCCATCGTCACCACACCCAGCGGAGGCCTCCGGCGTCACCACACCCAGCGGAGGACACGAAAGAGGCCGCTGGCATCGCCATGCCCTACGGAGGCCCCAGTGTGGGCACGCCTAGAGTGCGCCTTGTCCTCCGGCGTTGTGACGCCAAACGGATGCCTCGGAAGTGGCCTTTGGCATCACCACTCCGAGCGGTGGCCTCAAAGGAGTCCCCGGCGTGGCGATGCCCAGCCGTGGCCTCGGAAGCTGCCCCGGCATGGCTACGCCCATATCAGACCTCGGAAGAGCCAACAATGTCACGATTCGCATGGTAGGCCTCGGCGTCACGACGCCCATTTGAGGCCTTGGGTCGCGGCATGGAAGTCAATTTTTTTTAAAGGAAGAAATCTTTAATTTTAGGAAATATATTAAAACCACTGGTAAGTTTCATTGCTTTTAAAGATATGTTTTTGTGTTTTAAAAATATATTTTTGTCTTTAAAAAAACAATTTTCACTGACGATTTTAAATTCGCAGGTAAGTTTTTAATTAATTTTTCTGAATTTACCAAACTAAAAATACAGTTTTCTAGAACTTATCAAATTTAAATAAATCAATTATAAAATAATTTTATCTTATTGACAATAGGATCAATGTATGATCCCGTTTTCGAATTGGTGCCCCACATTTCTACTCTTCAGCCTGGGTAACTTGCCAATAAAGGCAACAAAATGGGGACCATTTTTTAGCTGTGTCGGTGATGAGTGCGTTAGTAGATGTTTTACTACAGCTACAGACCGCTAGTAATGAGAAAACCTTTTCTAGCAGTTTTGTCCTCTCCTCAGAGAAACTTTATTGTTGGTAATAAATATTGTACTGGCGAATCGATACTCGCACGAATGCCTTTCTATTTAAAATTATAATTTTACCACGGTTATGTAGGCTGTTTTATGAACATCAGGAGGATGAATTCGGATCTGATGTGATGAAGACATTAGGACCATACCAAATACTCATGCACAAGATCTGGAACGAGTTCCAATTGGTCCAAATACAAGGGGTCGAGCAAAGAGATTCAAAGAGGAATAAAACAACTTTGTCAAACATGTCATTCAACAACAAGATAATACTTTTATTAATGAGGGTGACCAACAACTTGTTTTACACATCAAGGTCAATTTGCAGAATCTTAATCGCGTTCAAGAAGCATCGATGATTCAATCAAGCTGAAATTCACTTTCTAGAAGATTTGGAGACTTAACCAAATCTTTGAAACCCAATTTGAGGAAAGAAGACCCATTCAAAGCCCATGGAAAACTCATGCACGAAATTAGGGTTTTCAGGATTGATTGAAGGGGTTTATATTATTTGATTAATTGCTACTTGATTAAGGAACCTCTTATAGGCAAGTTTTGTATTTAGATGTATTTTGGTCTAAATTCGTTTCCTATGGTTTTTGAAGTGTCATATTAGGGTTTTTAGGGTTTTGGAAGTTTTATGACTTTCCCTATAAAAGTTCTTTATGGAAAAGGTGTAAAGACAGAAAATTTTAAACTATATCAAGTGTTCTGCTCGAGTTCTCTTCTGAGGTTTTTGAAGATACGAAGTTTGAACTTATCAAGGTTTTCTTGTGGCGTACAACTTGACTTATCAAACGGACTCCTCCATCCCCGTTTGTGGCGTCTTCACTATACCAAGGTTATTCCTTTGCTAAGCAATGGGTCGTGATTTCCATGCATTCTTGTTTATCTTGAGTTCTTCATCCATTTTGATTCTGGGTTGCGTCACATTGTAGGTGTGGTTCGCATCATGATGGTAGCCAGCTGTTAAGTCGAGCTTGGAAAAGAAAGTTGATTGTAGGCGCTGTAGTCAGTACAGAACCTCCATGTCCCATCATTTTTAAACCAACAACACAAGAGACGAGAAAGGGTTGTTGCTGGGTTGGATGAGGCCATTATGCAGCATACTTGTACCTGTTTTTCTATTTCATCTTTTTGAAAGTAAGCGTACCTGTATGGTCGTACATTTACCAGATCAGTGCCTTCTCACTGCACTATGCGATGAGTAATGTGACGCTGTGGTGGAAGATTTATCGGAGTCCGGAAGGTGTGAGAAAATTCTGCTAGTAGCTGCTGTTATTCTTCAGCAGAAACAGATGCTGCCAGATTTTCTTCTTGGAATGAAAGGGAAAAAAGTGACTGCTCGTGATGGTATTCTTTAAGTATTGCTGCCGACGTATTTGCTGTTATTAATCCTTGAGGAATGCCATGAAGTGTATGAGGCTTTGTGTTCCACCGAAATTCCATTGTGAGCGATTTCCAGTTGCAGATAACAGAGCCCACTTGGACAAGCCATTAAACGTCCCATACAAGATCCAAGACGGGAATTGGTAAAGAATAGAGAGTAAATGTGAATGGAATGTTCTGTATACGACCTGCACATCAGTGACTTTTCCGTGGCATTTTAATGATTCGCCATTTGCTACTTTAACGATGAAGACTCTGAAGGTTGGACGAGTAGTTGCAGCCAAGAAGAGAAGCGACTGAGGATAAAATTGTCTCAATCAACTGTCGATAAGTGTCGTGACAGTTTTATTTTGAATTTGGACTCTTACCTGCATAGTATTTGATTGAGTCCAACTAGTGAGGGCATGTATTGATATTTCTAGGGTGGATCATCACTTTCTGGCTGCTCGTCTTCTTCGTTGAAACTGGCTTCGATAAAAATATTTGGAAGAGGCCCCAGCTTGGCCACGCTCAACGGAGGCCTGAGAAGAGGCCTCTGGCATTGTCACGCGCTGCAGAGGCCTCGAAAGAGGACTCCAGAGTCCCCTCACCCATCGGAGGTCTTGAAAGAGGCCTCCGGGGTTACCTCGCCTTTCGGAGGCTTCGATAGGGGCCTCCGACGTCACCACACCCAACGGAGGACTCCGAAGAGGCCACGGCATGGGCACATCGAGTGTAGGCCTCTTCACCGGCATTCCAACGCCAAGCGAAGGCAACACAAAATGCCTCCGGCGTCGCCATGCCTAGTCGAGGCCGCAGAGGAGTCCCCGGCTTGGCGACGCCTAGCCGTGACCTCGGAAACTGCCTCGGCATGGCCAGACCGATCTGAGGCCATGGAAGTGGTCTCAGAGAGGCCTCGGAACTGGCCCTGGCGTCGCGACGCCTAGAGGAGGCATCGAAACAGGCCTCCGGCTTGGGTACACCCAGCGGATGCCACCAAAGAGGCCTCCGGTGTGGCCATGCCCAGCGCAGACCTCGATGCCCAACAGTGGTCTCGGAAGAGGCCCTGGTGTGACCACTCCCAGCGTAGGCCTCGGAAGAAGACCAAATGTCACCACAGCCAGCGGGAGCCTCAGAAGTGGCCCCAGCATGGCCACGCCCAAGAATTCCTCAGACGAGGCCCCAGCGTGGCCTCGGAAGAGGCCCAGTCATGACCACGCCCAGCGAAGACATCAGAAGAGGGCCAGGCGTGGCCACGCCTAGTGGAGACCTCAAAAGAGGCCACTGGAATTGCAATGCAAAACGGAGGCCTACGATGAAGGATCCAGTGTCGCCATGGCCAGTGGAGGCCTCGGAAGGGTCCCCGGCTTGGCGATGTGCAACGGAGGTATTGGAAGAGGCTCCAGCATGGTCACTCCCAGCGAGGCCTCCCTGTCGCGACTCCCAGCTAAGACATCCGCCATCACTACTCCCACCAGGGATTCGGAAGATTCCTCCGGTGTTGCAAGCCCTGCGGCGGCCTTCGAAGAGGCCTCGCCATGGCCACACCCAGCGGAGGTGTCGTAAGAGGTCCCGGCGTAGGCCTCGCAAGAGGTTCCGGTATGGGCACTACCAGCGGATGCCTCTGAAGCGGCCGCGGTGTGGGTATGCCCAGCGGACCTTGGTAGAGGCCTTGGCATCCCCGCACCCAGCGGAGGCCTCAAGCATTGCGATGCCCCAATGGAGGCCTCAGAAGAGGCCTCCTACGCCTAGCGGAGGCCTCCGGCATCACGACGCCCCAACGGAGTCCTCGAAAGAGGTCCTGGCATGGCCACTTCCAGCAGAGGACGTGGAAGAGGCCCCAGCGTGGCCGCTCCCAGCGGAGGCCTCGGCAGAGGCCCTTGCGTGGCCATGCCCAACGGAGGCCTAGGAAGAGGCCTCCCGCATCACAACGCCCAACGGTGGCCTCATAAGTGGCCCCGGCATGGCCACTCCCAGTGGATGCCTCAGAAGAGGAGCCCCACATCGCGACGCCCGGCTGAGGCCATGGAACAGGGCTCTGTTGTCGGGACACCAGCGGTGGTGTCGGTAAAGGCCTCCAGTGTCGTAACGCCTAGCAGAGTCCTCAGAAGAGGCCACGGTGTGGCCACTCCCAGCGGATATCTCGGAAGAGGTCCTAGCATTGCAATGTCCAACGGAGGTCTCGGAAGAGGCCTCCGGCGGCGCGACGCCCAGCGGAGGTCTGAGAAGTGCTTCCAGCGTAGCCACGCACAGCGGGGGACTTCGAAGAGGCCCTGGCATGGCAACACCTAGAGGAGGCCTTAGAAGAGGTCCAGGCATCGTGACACTCCCGCGGAGGGCTTGGAAGAGGTCCCGGTGTCACAACACCCAGCTTGACCACGCCAAGTGGAGTCCTTGGAAGAGGCCTCCGGCTTGGCCACACCCTGCGGAGGTCATGGAAGAGGCCCTGGCATCGCGACACCATGCAGAGGCCATGGAAAAGGCCTCCTGCATCGCCCCGCACATTGGAAGGCACAGAAGAGGCCCCAACATTGCCACGCCCCGTGGAGGTCTTGTAAGAGGCCCTGGCATGGCCATTCCTAGTGGAGGCCTCCAGCGTTGGGACACCCAGCAGAGGGATATGGCCCCTGCATGGCCACCCCCTGCAGAGGCCTCGGAAGTGGCCCAGGCATGGCCATCCCCAGTCAAGGCATCGAGAGAGGCCTCTGGCGTCACAATGTCCAGCAGAGGCATTGAAAGAGGTCTCCAGCGTCGCCACGCTAGAGGAGGCCTTGAAAGAGGCCTCCAGCGTCGCCATGCCAAGTCGAGCCCACGAAAGGGATATGGCATCACCACTGCCAGCGGAGGCCTTGAAAGAGGCCTCCGGCGTCGCGATGCCCAGTGGAGACCTCGGAGGAGTCCCCAGCATGGCGACGCCCAGCTGTGGCCTCGGAAGCTTCCCCGGCATGGCCAAGACCAGCGGAGGCAAGGGAAGTGGCCCCGACATGGCCACGCCGAACAGAGGCCTCGGTAGTGGCTCCAGCATAGCAATGCCCAGCAGCGGCCTCGAAAGAGGCCTCCGGCATGGTCATGCCAAGCAGTGGCATCAAAAGAGGACTCCGCCATCGCCACTCCCAGCAGAGTCCACGAAAGAGACCTCCGGCGTCATCACGCTCAGCGGAGGCCATAAAAGGGGGTTTCGGCATCGCCACACCCTGCGGAGGAAACAAAAAAGGTATCCGGCATCGCCACTCCTAGTGGAGGCCTCTGAGGATGCTTCCGGCGTCGCCACTCCAAGTGGAGGCCTCGGAGGAGTCCCCATCATGGTGAAGCCCATCGGAGGCCAGGGAAGTGGCCTCGGCATGGCCACACCCAGCGGAGGCCTCGAAATTGCCACCAGCGTCACGATGTTCATCAGAGGCCTTGAAAGAGGCCTCTGGCATGGACATGCCTATCAGAGGCATCAAAAGAGGCCTCCGGTGTCGCCACGCCCTGCGGAGTCCTCGAAAAAGGCCTTCGGCATCGCCACGCCCTACAGAGTCCTCGAAAGAAGCCTCCGGCGTCGCCACGCACAGTGGAGGCCACGAAAGAGGGATCCGGTATCGCCACCGAGGCCTCCAGCATCGCCTCGCCGAGTGGAGGTGACAGAGGAGTCTCCGGTGTGGTGACGCCCAGCCGTGGCCACGGAAGCTTCCCCGGCGTGGCAACGCCTATCGGAGGGCAGAGAAGTAGGCCCGGTGTCACCACGCCCAGCCGAGGCCTCGGAAGTCACCCCAGCATGGCCACGCCCAGCGGAGGCATCGAAAGAGCCCTCCCGCATGGATTTGCCCAGTGGAGGCCTTAGAAGAGGCCACCGGCGTGGCCACGCCCAGCGGAGGCCACGAAAGAGGGATCCGGTGTCACCTTGCCCAGTAGTGGCCTCGGAGGAGACCAAGCAATGTGACTCCCGGCAGTGGCCTCGGACGTTTCCCTGGCATGGCCACGCCCAGCGAAGGCTAGGGAAGTGGCCCCGCCCCGGAGTGGCCACGTACAGCAGAGGCCTCGGACGTGGCCCCGGCAGGGCCACACCAAGGGGAGGCATCAAAGGAGGCCTCCTGCAAGGCCACGCCTGGCAGAGGCCTCAGAAGAGGCATCCGGCATGGCGACGCCCAGCGGAGGCCACTAAAGAGGGCTCCGGTGTCAAGACGATCAGCGGCAGCCATGAAGGAGGCCATCAGCGTCGTGATGCCCACTGGAGGCCTCGAAAGAGGTATCCGGTGTGGCCACGCCAAGCGGAGGATTCGAAAGACACCACCGGCGTCTCGATGTCCAGCAGGGGCCTCGAAAGAGGCCGCCAGCATTGCCACGCCCAGTGGAGGCAACGAAAGAGCACTCTGGCATCGCCACGCCCAGCAACTGCCACAAAAGGGGCCCCCAGCATCATAAATCCCACTGGAGGCCTCGAAAGACGCCTTCAGCATGGCCACGCCCAGCGGAGGCCTTGAAAGAAACCACAGGCATGGCAATGTCCATTGGGGGCCTGAAGGAGGCCTCCGGCGTGACCACGCGCAGCGGAGGCATCAAAAGAGGCCTCCGGCGTCGCCACTCCCAGTGGAGGCCACGAAATTGGGATCCAGTGTCGTAACGCCCAGCGGAGGCCTTGGAGGAGTCCCCGGCATGGTGACCCCCAGCCGTGGCCTCGGAAGCTTCCCTGGCATCGCCTCTCCCAGCGGAGGCCAGTGAAGTGGACTCGATATGGCCTCGCCCAGCAGAGGCCTCAGAAGTAGCCCCGGCATGGCAAAGCCCAGCTGTGGCATCAGAACAGGCCTCCGGTGAGGCCACGCCTAGCGGAGGCCACGAAAGAGGGCACTGGCATCATGACGTCCAGCCCTGCCCGAGAAAGAGGACTCTAGCGTCGTCACACCCAGTGGAGGTCTCGAAAGAGGCATCCAGCGTCGCCACACCCAGCGGAGGCCTCCGAAGAGCCCTAGTGTGGGCATGCCCAGCCTAGGCCTCGGCCACCGGTGTTGCGATGCTAAATGGAGGCCATGCCCAAAGGAGGGCTCGAAGGAAACCGCCGGCGTGGCCATGGCCAGCGGAGCCCTCCAAAGAGGCCTCCGGCGTGGCCACGCCCTGCAGAGGCCACGAAAGAGGCTTCGGCATCGTGACACCGAGTGGAGGTCTCGAAAGAGGCCTCTGGCATCCCGACGCCTAGAGGAGGCATCCGAAGAGGCCCCGGTGTCGGCACGCTCAGTGGATGCCTCAGAGGAGTCGCCGGCATTGTGACAGGAAATGGAGGCCTCAGAAGAGGCCTCTTGTGTCTCAACACTCAGTGGAGGCCTCGCAGGGGTCACCAGCTTGGTGACACCCAGACGGGGCCTCGGAAGGTTCCCCGGCGTGACCACGCCTAGCAGAGGCAGGGGAAGTGGCCCTGGCATAGCCACGCCCTGCGGCGCCCTCAGAAGTGAGCCCAGTGTGGCCTCGCCTAGCACAGACCTCGAAAGAGGTCTCCAGCGTTGCCACGCCCAGTGAAGGCCATGAGAGATGCCCCCGACGTCTCCACGCCAAGCGGAGGCCACACTAGTCGCCCTGGCATACGAACACAGCGTTGGACTCGGCCTCTGGCGTTGCGACGCCTCACGGAGGCCTCTAGCATCCCCATGCCCTGTGGAAACCTAGGAGCAGTCCCCGGAGTGGTGGCCCCCAGTCGTGGACTCGGGAGCTGCCCCAGCATGGCCACGCCCAGGTGAGACCTGGGAAGTGGCCCTGGCATGGCCACACCCAGCGGAGGCAACGAAAGAGCCCACCAGCATTGCCACGTCTAGCGGAGGCCTCAGAAGAGTCCCCCGCAAGGGCACGACCAGCGTATGCCTCGTCCTTCGGCGCTACGACGCCAAACGGAGGCCTCAGAAGAAGCCTCCGGAGTCGCCACACCCAGTGGAGGCCTCAAACGTGGCCTCCAGCATCGCCATGCTTAACGGAGAACTGCGAAGAGGTCCAGTCGTTGGCACGCCCAGCCTAGGCCTCAGCCTCCAGGATTGTGAAGCCAAACGGAGTCCTCAGAAGAGGTCTCTGGCGTCGCCACGCCTGGTGGAGGCCTTGGAGGAGTCCCCAGCATGGTGACTCATAGCCATGGCCACGGAAGCTGCCCCGGTGTGGCCACGCCCAACGAAGACCTGGGAAGTAGCCCCAGCGTGGCCATGCCCAGGAGAGGCCTCGAAAGAGGACTCCTCTGTCGCCACATCCAGCGGATGCCTCAGAAGTGGCCCCGGCATGGCACGCCCAGCATTGACCTCGGCCTCCAGTGTTGTGACATCAAATGGAGGCATCAGAAGAAGACTCCAGCGTCACCACACCCAGCAGAGGCCTCAGAAGAGGTCCTGGCATGGGCACCCCCAGTGGACACTTTGAATGAGCCTCCTGCATCTCCACACACAGTGGAGGCTTCAAAAGAGGCCACCGGTGTTGCCATGCCCAGCAGAGGCTTCAGAAAGGCCCCAACATGGGTACGCCAGGGTGCCCCTCGGCCTCCAGCGTTGCGACTCCAAACGGATGTCTTGGAAGAAGCCACTGGCATCAGCACGCCCGTGGAGGCCTCAAAAGAAGCCTCCGGCGTCACCATGCTCTGCGTAGGATTCCGAAGAGGCCTTGGCATGGACAAGCCCAGTGTAGGCCTCGACCTCTGGTGTTGTGATCCAAAAGGGACGCTTCGAAAGATGCCTCCGGCGTCGCCACGCCCTGTGGAGGCCTTGGAGGATTCCCTGGCTTTGTGATGCCCTGCCGTGGCCTCAGAAGCTGCCTGGGCGTGGCCCCACCCAGCTGAGATAGGGAAGGGGCCCCAGTGTGGCCACTGCACAGTGGAGGCCTCGGAAGTGACCCCTGAATCGCCACACCCAGCGGAGGCCTCGAAAGAGGCCTTCGTCATTACCTTTCTCAGCGTAGGTATCAAAAGAAGCCTCTAAAGTCCCCACGCCCAATGTAGGCCTCTAAAGTGGCCTCCAGCATTGCCACGCCCAGCAAATGCCTCTGAAGAGTGCCCGGCGTGGGCACACCCAGCGTTGGCCACAGCCTCTAGCGTTGAGATGCCAAACGGAGGCCTTGGAAGAGGCCTCCGGTGTCATCACACCCAGCAGAAGCCTCGGAGGAGTCCCCAGCGTGGCGACGCCCACCCGTGACCTTGGAAGCTGCCCCGGCGTGGTTACGCCCTACGGAGGCCAGGGATGTGGCGCCGGCATTGCCACATCCAGCAGAGGCCATGAAAGTGGTCCCGGTGTTGCCACACCCTGCGGAGGACTCAAAAGAGGCCTCTGGCGTTGCCACACCTAGTGGAGGCCTCGAAAGAGGCCTCTAGGGTCGCAACACTCTGCGGAGGCCTCTAGGGTCGCTACACTCTGCGGAGGCCTCGAAAGAGACTCTGGCATAGCGATGCCAAATGGAGGTCTCAGAAGAGGCATCCAGCGTCGTCACGCAGCGGAGGCTTCAGAGGAGTCCCCGGCGTGGCGACTTCCAGCCATGGCACGGAAGTTGTCCCTGCGTGGCTACTCCCAGCGGAGGCCTGGGAAGTGGCCCCAACATGGTCACGCCAGCGGAGGCTTCGAAAGAGGCCCCAGCGTGGCCACGCCCTGCGTAGGCCTCCGACATTGCGACTCCAACAGAGTCCTTGCTGGCATCGCAATGCCCAACTGTGGCCTCGAAAGAGGCCCCCAACATCGCCTCGCCAAATGGAGAGGCCACCGGCGTCGACACGCCCTGCGGAGGCCGTGGAAGAGCCTCCGTCATGGCCACTTCCAGAGAGGCCTCAGAAGCGGTCACGGAGTGGTCACGCCCAACGGAGGCCTGGGAAGAGGCCTCCGTTGAGTATATGGGCAATTGTATTAGCTATTTAATTAATGGGCTTACATTATGTGATCCAATTTTATGAGCCACGAGTCACTGTCAAGCCACTTGCCACTGTTCTCAATTGATTCTTTAATTAAAGGATTTGGGTAAGTCTTTATCTCCTTAATTTGATAATCTTGTAGGACGGATCTTTATAGAAATCCATCAAGTGGTATCAGAGCTGGTCTCTGATTCAGATTATCAAAATATCCAGAAATTTTGCCGATGGATTTTGAAGTTTGGCCGGCCGGATTTCGATGTCGTGTTTAGGAGACAAGGCAAAAGAGACGGTCACTGACCTTCGGCCGACCGTTCTGTACCCATTTCCGGCCATGGCAATGGAGATGAGAAGGGGACGCAAATGCACTGCCTTGTTCTTCAGTTTTGGGGGTTTTCCGTCGCAGTGCGGCGACAGCTACCCAAGGGAAACGATCGTCCGTGGCTGGGCAACCATTCCGTAGAGAAATCCGGCCACCTGCATGGCCGGAACGCCAGCAGCAGCTGCAGCGGCGGCAGTATGAGAAACCCTAAAGTTTCTCCTGTGGTTCACTCATAGAGAAGGTGAACCACCATGGTTTTGAATTCGAATCGGGATTTCTGTGGCGGCGGCTGCTGTGGAAGAAACCCTAAAATTTCTTCTGTGGTTCATCCTTATGAAATAGTGAACCGTTCCGATTTGGTTTATGGGTTCAAACTGGACCAGTTAAGTTTTTTATTTACGAACCGTACCCTTCAGTCCGGTCTGTTGTGGTTCTCATCATGCAGTCCGGTTTTGAATCGTGCCAATCGGACCAGTCGGTTGGGGTTTCGGGTTCGGGTCTGTTTGTTTGACAAATCCCAATCCGATTAGTATCCGATTTCCGGATCTGATTAGAGTCCAATTTGGACCCAATTATGGGGTCCGCTTATGGATCCGATTAGAGTTCAATTGTGGCCCGATTATGGACTCCACTCATGGGTCCGATTACGTGTTCGATTAGGATACGTTTAGATCCGATTAAGGATCCAATTATCGATCCGACTCTGGATCCGATTAAGAAATTTGGAGTTTTTTGGATGAAAATTTAATCAATGTTGAATACACCGTTCTCTACTTTATGGTATATTTTTAGGAATTTTATCAGTTTGTCTCAATACCCATTTAATGCAACATGTTTTCTTCAAGGATTTGGTTTATTGCGTGAGGGGATAAATTGTTAAAGCATGAGGAAATTTTACATTTGAAGTATGGATTTGGTTTTAAGTATGCAATCATGTTATTATTGAAAATTCCATAAAGACGGCTTACTAAAGGTTCTCTTAAGTAAAAAGACGTCTGGTTTGTATCAGTTGCAAACTTATGTATGAAATGGACTTGTTAATGTTGTTGAGATTGATAGATTCTCTGAATTATGGCATAACAGATTGTGTCACATTAGTGAGAATGGACTTAATCTTCTAGCTAAGAAGATTGTGCTTTCAGGATTGAAAGGCACAAAGTTAGACGAGTGTTAACATTGTTTCTTTGGTAAATAAGGAAGAGTCTCCTTTAAACACCATGGTCCTTCATAGATAGCTGAATTACTTGAATTGGTACATTCAGATGTTTGTGGTTCATTAAAAGTAAAGAATTTTAGTGGTGGATTATATTTTGTGACTTTTATTGATGATCACTCCAAGAAGCAAGGAAAAATCTTAAATGTATTCGCACTGATAATGGAGCTGAATATTGTGGGCCATTTCCTGTATACTGCAGAAAATAGGCTATCAGACATCAGAAGACGCCTCCTAAAACTCCTTAGCTGAATGGCTTGGCTCAGTGGATGAACAGAACACTAGTGGAGAGAGTTAGATGTTTACTATCAGATGCAAAGTTGCCTATATCCTTTGCGGGTGAGGCTTTATATTTTGTCGCACATGTAATTAATCTAACTCCCACAGTTGTTTTGGATGCAGATGTTCCTGACAGGGTGTGGTATGGTAGGGATGTCTCCTATGACCACCTACTTGTCTTTGGTTGCAAATGCTTTGTTCATGTTCCCAAAGATGAAAGATCCAAACTAGTTGCCAGGACGAGCCAACACATTTTTGTTGGCTATGGTCAAGATGCGTTTGGTTATAGATGCTATGATTCTATTGAGAAGAAGCTTGTTAGAAGTCGTGATATTATTTTTATGGAAATCAAATTAATGAAGACATTGACAAGACAGAGAAATTAAAGTCTCAAGATGATGATTTGATGGATTCAGTTCCAGTTCCTCTTACAAGTGTACCTGATGCAGTTGAGAATGAGATTCATGTTGATATGCAGGATGATGCACACAATGCTAATACTACGGGTGATCATGATGCTGCAGTTGAGGTAGATGTTCATGTGCAGGAAGTAAATGATGATCTAGAAGAGCCGCATGTTGAGGAACCTGAGAAATTAATTGAAAACATCCACTACGGATCGTAGGCCTTCTAGTTGATATCCTCCCAATGAGTATGTACTTTTGACGGATGGTGAGGAACCTCAATGCTATAATGTGGCTATTGAGAGTGAGCATAAAGCAGAATGGATTAAAGCAATGAATGTTAAAAGACAATCATTATTTGATAATCACACTTTTGATTTGGTGAAGCTGCCTAGAGACCGAAAATTTATAGGGAGAAGCATGAAGAAAATTTATCAGTCCCAAGGTACAAAGCAAGATTGGTTGCTAAAGGCTTTCGTCAGAAAAAGGGGATTGATATTGATGAGATTTTCTCACCTATTGCCAAGATGTCATCTATTCGATTTATATTGGGTTTAGCCGCTTCTTCTAAATAAGAGGATGAACAGATGGATGTAAAAAGAGATTTTTTCCACAGTGACTTAGAGGAGTAGATTTACATGGAGCAGCCTAAAGGTTTTGTGGTCAGAGGCAAACATGAATTATGCCTGCAAGTTAAATAAGAGTTTGTATGGTTTGAAACAAGCTCATCGGCAGTCGTATTACCAGTATTTGTTATACGAGAATATTTTGAGGCGCCAGTCATCAGTACATTGGAAGAGGCCCCAGCATGGCGACTCCCAACTGAGGCGTCAGAAGAGGCCCCGACGTTGAGACGTCCAGCAGAGGCCTCGGAAGAAACCCAGGGGAGGCAACGCACAGCGGAGGATTTGGAAGACCCTCCGTCTTCACTACCTGCAATGGAGGAGACAAAAGAGGTCCCGTCGTTGCCATGCCCAGCGGAGGCATCGGAAGAGGCATCGGAAGAGGCCCCGGCGTGGCAACACACACCGGAGGCCTAGGAAGAGGCCCCAGCATGTCCACGCCCGGCGGAGGCCACGGAAGAGGCCCCTGCATCACCACGCCTTTCGGAGGCATCAGAAGAGGCCCCGGTATGGCCATTCCCACCGGTTACCTCATACGAGGCAACCGGCATCACCACGCCCAACAGAGGCATCGGAAGAGTCCCACCACACCTAGTGGGGGCCTTCGAAGAGGACTCCGGCATCGCGATGTCCAGTGGAGGCCTCGGAAGAGGCCCCGGAGTGGCACCTGCTGAGGAGGCCATGAAAGAAGCCTCTGACATCGTCATGCCCAGCGGAGGGTTCACAGGAGGCCTCTGGCATTGAGATGACCAGCGGAAGCCAGGGAGGAGGCCCCAGCATCACAACGCCCAGCAGAGGCAACTGAAGAGGACCGAGCATCGCATCTCGCAGTGAAGAACTCGAAAGAGGCCTCCGGCATCACCACGACCAACAAAGGCCTCGGAAGAGGCCCCGAAGTCGCAAGAACCTGTGGAGGCCTCCGGCGTCACGATGGCCAGCAGAACCATCGGAAGAGGCCCCGGTGTGGCGACGACCAGCGCAGGCCTCGGAAGAAGCCCAGGCATGTCAATGCCCAGCAGACACCTGAGAAGTGTCCCGGCATGGCGACGCCCAGCAGAGGCCTCTGAAAAGGCCTCCAACATCGCGACCTCTAGCGTAGGCCTCTGGAGAGGCCACCGGCTTCGCGACACGCAGCAGAGGATGCGGAAGAGGCCCTGGCATCACAAAGCCCAGAGGAGGCCTCAGAAGAGCCCCTGACATCGCGACACCCAGCGGAGAGCTCGGAAGAAGCCCTGACATCGTGATGCCCAGTGGACACCTCGGAAGAGGGGCGTGTCAATGCCCTGCAGAGGCCTCAGAAGATCCCTCCAGCATCGCGACGTTCAGCGGAAGCCGCAGAAGAGACCCCGGCCTAAACGCCCAGCGGAGGCCTCAGTAAAGGCCCCAGCAAGGTGATGCCCAATGCTGGCCTCGGCAAAGGCCTCCGGTGTCGCGTCCTCCATCGGAGCTCGAGGAAGAGGTCTCTATCGTCGCGATTCTCAGCAGAGGCCTGGAAAGAGGCCCAAGTGTGGCAACACCCAACGGAGGCCTCAGGAAGAGGCCTCGGCATGGCCACATCCAGTGGAAGCCAGGGAAGAGGACCCCGGCGTAGCAACACCTAGTGCAGGATTAGGGAGAGGCCCAGTGGTGGGCACACCCAGCTGAAGCATTGGAAGAGGTCCCAGTGTGGCCACACCCACCGGAAGCCTCACAAGAGGCCTCTGGCGTTGGAATGCCCACCAAAGGCTTCGGAAGAGGCCCTACCGAGGCCACACACGATGGTGGCCTCCTAAGAGGCGCTGCTGTCGTGACGCCCAGCGCAGGCCTCAGGCACCACTACGCCCGGCAGAGGACTCCGAAGATGCTTCCAGTGTCGCCACGCCCAGCGGGGGCCACCGAAGCTGCCTTTGGCGTAGCGACGCCCAGCGGAGGGCTCGGAAGTGGCCCCGGTGTGGCCACTCAAAACTGAGGGATTGGAAGAAGCCAGAAGAGGCCTCCGGCTTCAAGGTGACCAATGAAGGCCTGGGAAGAGGCCCAAGAGGAGTCCACCTAAGAGGCCCAAGCGTTGTTTCTCCTGTGGAGCACTTGGAAGAGGCCTTCGGCTTCGTAACGACGAGCAGAGACCTCAGAAGTGGACTTCTTTATCGGGACACTGAGTGGAGGCCTCGGAAGAGTCTGCGGCCATCGGCGTCCCGACGCCCAGCAGAGGCCATGGAAGAGTCTGCGGCATGGCGACGCCCAGTAGAGACCACCGGTGTCGTGACGCCCAGCGGAGGCCTCAGAAGTGGCCCAGGAATGGAGACCTCAGAAGAGACCCAGGCGTCGCGATGCCCAGCTGAGGCCTCGTAAGAGGCCCCGGAGTGGCTTTGCTCAGCGAACGCCTCAGAAAAGGCCTCCAGCATCGCGACCCCCTGCGGAGGCCTTGAAAGAGGCCACCGGCGTCGTGGCACCCAGAGGAGGCCTCGGAAGAGACCCCAGCATAGTGACACCTAGTGGAGGCCATGGAAGAGATTTGATGTTGAGACACCCAGTGGAGACATCGAAAGAGGTCTCGACATTGCCTTGCCCAGCGGAGGCCTCATAAAAGACTCCGTTGTCGACACCTAGTGGAGGCCACAGGAGAGGCCTCCAGCTTCCCCACGCTCTATGGAGGCCTCGAAAGATGAACGACGTGGCGATGCTCAGTGGAGGCCTCGAAAGATGAATGATGTGGTGACGCCCAGCGTAGGCCTCGGCATGGGCCTCCGGCGTCTGGACCCCCATTGGAGGCCTAGGAAGACGCCTCCAGCATCGTCACACTCAGCGGAGGCCTCGAAAGAGGCCTCGGTGTGGGGACTCCTAGCGGAGGTCTCTATAGAGGCCTCCGGCATCGTCACACCCTGTGGTTGCCTTGGTAGCAGCCCCAGCATGGCCACGCCCAAAGGAGGCCTCGGAAGACGTACTAGGGTGGCCACACCCAGCGGAGGTCTAGGAAGAGGCCTCAGGCATCGCGACACCCAACGGAGGCCACGGAAGAAGCCTCCAGTGTTGCCATCCCAGCGGAGGCCACGGAAGAGGTCCCGGCATGGTCACACCTAGGGGAGGCCTCTAGAAATGTCCCGTTGTCGCGACGCCCTACGGAGGCCTCAGAACAGGGCTCCGGAGTGGTCACGCCCAGCGGAGGACTCGAAAGAGGTCCTGTCATCGCTACACTGATATGGTCCCAGCTGGAGTGGTAATCTTTGCTGTCATTCTTGCTACCGAATAAGATGAAAAAGAAGTTTTTTTCTTAAAAACACTTTTTTGCACACCACCTTCGTTTTGCTTTGAGAATTAAATACATACAATAGTGAAATTTATTACTATCAGTTACAAAGTAATTTGTCTTCTACGTGTGATCTAACTTCCTAACCATCCATATTTTCTCTTCTTTCCTTAATTCCACTTCCAACCATTACTGCCATTCTTGTAAAGAACCTTGTCCTCAACTTTCGGAAAGCTTTGAAGAAGTTTGAGCTTGTCCTCCCATGTTGCTTCTGCTGCAGAGAGACCCAACCATTGAATTAAATATTGCAAAATTAATTTCTCACTTTGTTTAATCCAATGTTGATCTAAAATGGCTGCTGGTGCTAATATTGGAACTCCTTGGTCTGTGATACGTGAAATTTCTGGATTAATTTGTTTCTGTGGACTGAGTTGTCTGCGTAGAAGAGAGACATGATAAACGGGAAGAAGTTGGCAGTCATCTGGAAGTTTTAAACGATGTGCCACTTGACCTATTTTTTTAAACCTGAAATCGACCATAAAACCGATGAGATAGTTTCTGTGTGGCTCTTTTATATAGGGAAATTTTCCTGTATGGTTGAAGTTTAAGGAAAACTCCATCGCCAATGTCAAATTGGATATCTGGACACTTTGCATCAGCTAATTGCTTCATACGATTATTTTCTGCCAGTAAGTGGACGTGTAATTGTGGAAGAACATCATATATGTCCTTTCACTGCTGGTCGAGTTCGTGGATTGGTGAGGTACCAGGCTGATAGTGAGGAACCATAGGAGGAGGGTGGCACAATAAAGCTTTAATTGGAGACATTTTGATGGAAGAATTATAGGATGAGTTATACCAGAATTCTACCCATGGAAGTAGAGATGTCCAAGTCGGTGGTCTGGAATGAACGTAACACCTTTGCTATTGCTCGATGCTTCTATTGGTGACCTCTGTTTGACCGTTGCTCTGGAAATGATAGGCTGTACTCATCTTCAATGTTGTGTCCAAGAGTTTATGGAATTCTTTCCAAAAATGGCTGAGAAAAATTGTGTGTCAATCACAGATGATGGATCTTGGTACTCCATGTAGTTTAACAACATATTCCACAAATATATCAGCCACGATTTTAGCAGAGGCTAATAATGTTGGGATTTTTCCTAAGCCTTTCGACCACGACCATTATGGAATCCTGTTACTTAGAACGAGGTAGTCCTTTGAAACAATCTATTGTTAGATCTTCCCAAATTTGCAAGGAATCGGTAGTGCCTGCAACAATCCAGCGAGAGATAAAGTCTCGTATTTCACCCTTTGACAAATATCACATACATAAACGTATTTTCAGATTGATTTGTGCATAGCTGGCCAATAGAATTGCTGTTCGATTCTTTTCTGTGTTCTGAGAATTCCAGGATGGCCTCATAGTGGGGAATCATGAAATTCTTGGAGGACCTGTTGGATGATGGGAGAGTTCGGTGGAATATAAATCTTATTTTTGTAATATAGCAATCCATCTTTGTGAAGATATGGTTCCCTTGGATTTTCAGTTGCTAATTGGCGCAATCTTTGGCCGGCCAGATTTTCTGATATCTTTTTTTAATATATCCATAGAATTGGTTGATCAATAAAGAAAGAAGATAATGAGGGACTTCCTTGGACTCTTGATAAGGCATCGGCTACTTTATTTTCTCTTCCTTGCTTGTATGTAATTTCCTAATTATATCCAATTAATTTGGACGTCCATTTCTGCTGTTCTGGAGTGAGTATTCGCTGGTTGACTAAATATTTGAGACTATTTCGCTCCGTCTGTATGATGAAGTGTCTGCCGAGAAGATAAGGTTGCCATGTCTGTATGGCCACCACAATAGTGAGCATCTCACGAGCATATGTTGACCAATTTCTTTTTGTGGGTCCCTGTGCTTGGCTCATGATGGCGATTGGTTTGCCTTTTTGAGTAAGAACTGCCCCTATGCCTTCTCCTGAAGCGTTAGTCTGAATAATAAATGGAATACTGAAATCTGGTCGGGCCAAGAAAATATCCTGTCCTCACGTACGAACTTCCGATAATATCATGTGAGTCCTAGAAAAAGCTCTTACGTCTGTTGCTGATGACGGTTGATGCCATTTTAAGATAGAAATTGTTTTTGATTGATCCACCTTGACTCCTTCATATGAAATTTTATGACCGAGATACTCCAACTTCTGTAAACCGTATATGCATTTGTTTCTCTTCACACAGAACTGATTATCACTTAAATCAGCAAATATCTGAAAAATATGATGGGGATTGTCTTTCCATGTCTTGCTGTAGATACGATATTGTCAAAAAAGACTAAAACAAAGTGACAAAGATATGGAAGATAGAATTCATGATAGCCTGAAAAGTTGATGGAGTGTTGAACAGTTCAAACGGCATTACCAGATACTCTTAATGGCCGTTGTGGGTTATGAAGGCGGTTTAATGAACATTAGGAGGATGAATTCGGATCTGTTGTGATGAGGACATCAAGACCACAGCAAATACTCATGCACAAGATCCGGTACAAGTTCCAATTGGTCCAATAACAAGGGGTCGAGCAAAGAGATTGAAAGAGAAGTTGAACAACCTTGTCAAATGTGTCATTCAACAACAAGATCATACATTTATTAATGAGGGTGACCAAAAGCTTGTTTTACTCATCAAGGTTGATCTGGAGATACTTAATTGTGTTCTAGAAGCATCAATGATCCAATCAAGCTGAAATTCACGTTCTAGGAGATTCAGTGACTTATTCAAATCTTTGAAGCCCCATTTGAGCTAAGAAGTCCCATTAAAAGCCCATTGAAGACTCATGCACGAAATTAGGGTTTTGAGGATTGATTGATGGGGTTTATATTATTTTATTAATAGCTTCTTGATTAAGGAAGCTCAAATAGGCAAGTTTTGTATATAGATGTATTTTGGTCTAAATTCGTTTCCTAGGGTGTGTAGGGTTTTGGACGCTTAATGACTTTCCCTATAAGAAGACTTTATGGAAAAGTTGTTAAGACAAAAAATTTTAACCTAAATCAAGTGTTCTACTCAAGTTCTCTTTTGAGGTTCTTGAAGATACGAAGTTTGAACTTATCATGGTTTTCTTGTGGCGTTCAACTTATCAAGTATTCTGCTCAAGTCCTCCATCCCCATTTGTGGCGTCTTCATTATACCAAGGTTCTTGCTTTTCTAAGCATTGGGTCGCAATTTCCATGCATTCTTGCTTATCTTGAGTTCTTCGTTCATCTTTGATTCTTGGTTACGCCGCATTGTTGTCGTGGTTCGTATCATGATGGTAGCCAGCGGTTAAGTCGAGCTTGGCGAAGAAATTTGAGCCATGCAACTCGTTCAAACATGTCATCTACAGTGGGAATGGGAAATCAGTCTTTGACTGTGATTTTATTAAGGGCGTTGTAGTCAATACAGAACCTCCATGTCCCATCTTTTTTTTAACCAACAGCACTGGAGAGGAGAAAGGGATGTTGGTGGGTTGGATCAGGCAGTTATGCAGCATGCCTGTGACCTGTTTTTCTATTTCATCTTTTTGAAAGTAAGTGTACCTGTATGGTCGTACATTTACCGGTTCAGTGCTTTCTCACAGCACAATGCGATGACTCCCAAAGATGTGAAAAAATTCTGCTAGTAGCTGCTGTAATTCTGGAACGGACACAGATGCTGCCAGATTTTCTTCTTGGAATGAAAGGGCAAAAAGGGACTGCTCGTGACGGTAGTCTTTGAGTATTGTTTCTGACGTATTTGTAGTTATTAATCCTGGAAGAATGCCACGAAGTGTACAAGGCTTTGTGTTCAACTGAAATTCCATCTTGAGCGATTTCCAGTTGCATAAAAAGACCCCAGTTGGGCAAGCCCTTAAATGCCCAATACAAGATCCAAGATGGGAATCGGTAAAGTATATAGAGTAAATGTGAATGGAATATTCTGTATGACTACCTGCACATCAGTGAGTTTCCCTGTCATTTTAATGGTTCGCCATTTGCTACTTTAACGGTGAAGACATCTGAAGGTTGGACGGGTAGTAGCAATAAAAAACCGAGGTGACTGTGGATAAAATTGTCTTGATCCACTATCGATAAGTGTCGTGAGAGTTTTATTTTAAATTTGGACTCTTACCCCCATAGTAGTTGATGGAGTCCAGCTAGTGAGGGCATGTATTGATATTTCTAGGGGTGGAACATCACTTTCTGGAGGCTCGTCTTCTTCGCTGAAAAAGCCTTTGATAAAAAATATTTGGAAGAGGTCCAGGTTTGGTCAGACTCAACGGAGGCCTGGTAAGAGGCCTCTGCCATCACCACACCCAACGGAGGTGTTGGAAGAGGTCCTGGCCTGGCCACGCCCGTCGAAAGCCTCGGCACCAGCAGGCCCTCTCCATCGGGGTTGACTCCTGCAGCCCCTTCGACATCAGCCCCGGCTCCTGCTACTGACCCTTCCTCAAAGCTTCCGTCTTCATCAGCACTTCCGTCTTTAGGTACTAACATATTCATTAGCTTTATTTCCTAATATGTTTGTATAATTTTTCTTTATTTAATTTCTGTTTCATTAATTTAATTTTAGAAGACTCAATGTGCAAGTTTAGGGAGTTGTTCCCCTCTTACCAATCCCCTGAGAGTGATGATTCAGGTACAATTGCATTCATACTACTTCATAAAATGACATTTTAATGTTGACTAAGTGTGCATTTGATGTAGGGCTGGTCCCAATGGAGGACATGGAGACCTAGCCACCAGATTGGACTGTTGAAGGCATTGAGGATTCAAAGACTCAAGTACCACGCATCAAGCGTAAGGTGAGGGCGACGTCATTCTTGCCCAAGAAAGCGCCAATGATCGTAATCAAGGATGGACAGATGGTCTCATCTGCATAGCATGACCTGTCCTCTATACTTGGAACACAAATTCGGGGTCAATTACATTTTCTGCTACGTCTGCAGTGGCATGAGCATGGCTTGAATACATTCAAAGATTGGTCCGTGACTGCAGCCATTGCAATGAAAGCTCTACAGCCGGTTGTCCAGAAAATAATTCGAGACAACCGTACCTTCTATAAGAAGCAATACTATGACGGAAAGACCCTAGAGCAGCAAGCAGGCTGTCCCATTGAAGGTAGGGCTTCTGAAAACTAGACACTGCTAGTGAAATACTGGGATAGGGTAAGGGAGTCTGGGAGTGATGTGAAGAACAAGGCGAACCGAGAGTGTCCGAAGACAACTCACACGCTTGGGTGTAAGTCTCTTGCCCGTTTTTTTATAAGAAGAGGTACGTATTGAATTGACTTTTGGTCTGCCTTGTCAATACTTCAATTTATAAACATTGCACAATACTTATTTTAGGAAATTAAATTTTACGCAGTGACAAGCAGAAGGTCCAACTGGGGAGACAACACTATTATGTGTAAGTTATTAGGTTCCTGACATTTTCTTCTAATACCAAGTGCATGATTTAATTAGGTTTTGTATGTTATGCATGAGGAGCTTGTCCGGACCGCAACTGAGCTACAGGTTCACAACTCGGCGAACCCCGCGGATTTGACACCTATCATAGATAATGTGTTTGGGGGCCATAACGGGGGTGATGAGAGAGGACTTGGGACTGGTGAGCCGCCCCGTAGGGGGGCGGTTATGAGAGAACCGGAGTACTTAGCTCTAGTGGAACAACTGCAAAAGGAAAGGCAAGACAGGAACTGAACCAGTGGCGACCCTCTCTCCAGTCGCCTACTGGTTAGTATTATTTTAAATACATAATTAATTACTAATTTTATATATTTTACTACACGTATCATTAACTTATGTTCATTTGCAGGGCCTTCTAACCCACAGGGCAGCAATCAGTCGCACAACTGATTGCTTTGATTGTACATTTCTTTTGTTTTGAACAGGACAATTTAAATGTATTGTGTAATTTTTTGTTATGTAAATATTTTGTAATGTAAACATTTTGAAATGTAAATAATGTTTTGTAATATAAATAATTTTTCATGTTATGGACTGCTTCAATGTCAAGTAATAGGTATCAAATTAAAATTTTAAAACAAACAAATTTAAAACAAATCTCGGCCGGAGGTTTAATCCATCGCCGGAACTGACCATTATAATGGTCAATTCCAGGGACGGGTTAAATGTTCGTCGGTCGAATAATTGCGCCGGTGGTTCCAGCGTTGGCGGAGATAATTCCACCGACGTAACTCGTTCGTCGGCGGAAAGGACTCGGTCGGCGAAGAGAATTAAACGGCAGAGAAGACTGTGGCAACGAAATAATTTTCGTTGGGGGAGATTTATTCTGCCGTCGAAATGCTGTTCCGCCGACGAAATCTTTTCATGCCCGCCGGCGGGCACGGCATAGCCACTCCCAGTAGAGGCCTCGGAATTGGCCCTGGCGTGGCCACGGCCAGCGGAGACCTCAGAGGAAGCCTCCGGCGTCGCCTCCCCCAGCGGAAGCCACTGAAGAGGCCTCCGGCATCAGGACGCCCAATAGAGGCCTCGGAAGTTGCCTCCAGCTTCGGGACGCCCAATGGAGGCCTCGGAAGAGTCCTCCGGCATCCCCACGCCCAACGGAGGCCTCGGAAGTGGCCCTGGCATCACCACTGCCAGCGGAGGCCTCAGAAGAGGCCCTGGTGTTGCGACTCCAAACAGAGGCCTTGAAAGAAGCCTCCGGTATTACGACACCAAACGGAGTCCTCGGAAGAAGCCTCCAGCGTTGCCACCTCCAGCGGAGGCCTCAGAAGTGGCCCCGTGTTGGCCACACCCAGCGGAGGCCTCGAAAGGGGCTCCGGCGTTACGACGCCAAACGGAGGCCTCGGAAGATTTGTCGGAGTCTAAAAGATGTGAGAATATTCTGCTAGTAGCTGCTGTAATTCTGGAGCGGAAACAGATGCTGCCAGATTTTCTTCTTGGAATGAAAGAGCAAAAAGGGACTGCTCGTGATGGTATTGTTTGAGTAATGCTGCCGCCGTTGTTGCTATTATTAATCCTTGAGGAATGCCACGAAGTGTACAAGGCTTTGTGTTCTACTGAAAGTCCATCGGGAATGAAGTTAAGGTTTTGTTTATCTTAAATACGTAGGTTGTATCTTGGTCAGTCCATTTCCAAAGGATTTCCACTTTCAGTTTGGCCTGTACTGGTTTCCTGATTTCAGCTATTTTCGGAATGTAACTTTTAGCCTAAGCAAGAATTCCTTAGAATTTCTGTAGCTATTTCTTATTTACAATCCTATCTGCGAACTTGTGAATGTGTTCTAACATGTGGGGTTGAGGACAATGATTTCCTTGGTCTATTTCTAAACCTAAGAAGTTTATTTTTGACTTAAAGAGTTGTGCTTTCTTTTTTGACAAAATGATTCCTAAAGACTCACATCTCTTAAGAATACTAGCAACGTGAATGTAATGTTCACTTTCACTATTGTTGAAGACAAGGATGTCATCAACATAAACACAGCAGAATCTTTCAAAGTCTCTAAAGGCATTTTGCATGTGTCTCAGAAAGATATGGTGTTTGTTTTAAACCGAAGGGTACAACTAACCATTGTTAATGTCCCTATGGACATGTGAATACAGTTAATAACTGTGATTCTTCATTGAGTAAAACCTGCCAAAAGCCTGATTTACTGTCGAATGAGTTAAAGATTTTCTTTCCTCTAATTAGAGTTAATAGTTCATCTTTATAAGGTAGATTATGTGAATCTCCTATTGTTGCATTTTTAATTGCCTTATAATTAACAACCATTCTTTTCTATCCTTTACGTCTCTCTGATTAATTTTCAACGAGGAAGGCTGGGGAAATATGTGGCCTTTTACTGGGCTTGAAGATTTTCAAGTCTAACAATTCTCGAATTTGCTTACCAAATTCTTCTCGATCTATGAGACAACAGATCATGGGTTTGACTTTAATAATTGTCTTGGAATCAATTAACCAGATGGACACTTTCATCCATTTCTTAGATTTGTATGGATCAATGGGGTTTTCACTGCTTACTTTATCTAAGAGCCTTTCGATTTCAAAATAGTTTTTGTGCTTAGATTCAACTTGGCCACGGTCAACGGAGTCCTCAGAAGAAGCCCAACAGAGGCCTCAGAAGAGGCCATCGGCATCACGACGCCCAATGGAGGTCTCGGCCTCTGACATCCCAATGCCCAAAGGAGGCCTCAAAAGAGGCCATCGGCGTTGCGACAGCCAGGTGAGGCCTTCGTGTGGCCACACGGAAGTTTTTTTTTTTTTTTTGAGATATCTTTAATTTTAGAAAATATATTAAAACCACCAGTAAGTTTAATTTTTTTAAAAAATATTTTTTAGCTTTTTTTAAAATGTTTTTTACTTTAAATCAATATATTCACCACCGGTTTTAAATTTACCTAATTGACCAAACTACCAACACTATTTTCTAGAACTTATCAAATTTAAATAACTCAATTATAAAATAATTTTATCTTATCGAGATTGGGATCAAAGTTTGATCCCGGTACCGAATTGATGCCCCGCATTTTTGTACTTCAGCCTGGGTACTGCAAGCACATGCAACATAATGTGGGCCATTTTTGAGGTGCCAGTGGTGAGTGCGTTAGTAGATATATTTCCAAAGCAAAAGACCGCTGCTGATGAGGAAACCTTTTTCCAATACTTTCATCTATGGGGCAGAAAATATATCGCCGGTAATAAATATTGTACCTGCAAAACGTGCTCGGAAGGAAAAAAATCAAGGCTGACTCTAAATACTATTTTTGGGAGTATCCTTACTTACAGAAATCTTGTTCTGATCAGGTAATTAGGTGATGTGTCAATGAATCTGAATTCTTATTTGTTCTTACTTTTTGTCACAGTTCTGAACCTGGATGACATTTCGGACCAAGAAGGACAACACACAAGGTTCTTGAGTGCGGATGTTTTGGCTTACCTTGAATAGAGATGCATATTTGTTTTGCAAGTCATGTGAAAAGTGCCAAAGATTTGGTAATTTGTCTAAAAAGAATGAGATGCCTCAATCTGGTATGTTATTTTGTGAGATCTTTGATATGTAAGGTATTGATTTTATGTGAACATTTCCATCTTCTTTTGGTTATACTTACATCATTTTAGCTGCGGATTATGTGTCAAAATGGGTAGAAGCCAAAGCAACGAAGAAGGATGATGCAAAATCTGTTGTTAAATTTGTTAAGACTAACATCTTTAACAGGTTTGGAGTGCCTAAGGCAATCGTTAGTGATCGTGGTACTCATTTCTGTAATAGAACTTTTGGTGCCCTTCTTGAGAAGTACCATGTCACACATCTCACCTCCACTGCATACCATCCTCAGACAAGTGGACAAGCTGAAATTTCGAATACGGAGATCAAATATATTCTAGCAAAGATGGTCAATCCATCTTGGAGGGATTGGAGTCTTCGTTTGGACGATACTCTCTGGGCTTATAGGACAGCATTTAAAACTCCTATAGGTATGTCTCCTTATAGGTTGCTATATGGTAAAGCTTGTCACTTGCCAGTTGAGATTGAGCATAAGTCCTATTGGGCAGTGAAGCAATGTAACTTAGATTATATTCAATCGGGTGTTGAAAGAAAGTTACAATTGCAAGAGTTAGAGGACTTAAGGATGGAGGCATATGAGAATGCTAGAATATACAAGGAGAAGACCAAAGCATTTCATGATAAAATAATTACCAGGAAATCCTTTTGCATTGGAAAAAAGTTTTACTCTTCAATTCTAGATTAAAATTATTTCCTGGTAAGCTTCAGTCACATTGGATTAGTCCCTTTGTTATTACTAATGTGTTTACTCATGGTGCAGTGGAAATTAAGAGCTTTGACAAAGGTAAGACTTTCAGAGTGAATGGTCACAGGTTGAAGGAATTTCATGAACCAGCTTCGTTGCAATTTATTGAAGATATCCATTTCGAAGTCCTATCAACAAGAGAAGGGAAGATCTAACCATAGTTCGCAGATTACTTTTCTTTAAAATTTACTTTTTTTTATTTTTTTTAGATTTGTTTTTTTCGTTTTAAGTTTTTCTTTGTTAAATAAAATTTGAATAAGTGCCTGCCATGTGCTTAGACTTGTTTTAATCCAAGCTTAGGTCTTACATTGGGGACAATGTAAGGTTTAAGTGTGGGGGGAGTGAATGTTTGCCCTTTTATTTACTTTTGTTCTTTACAAAAAATCTTTGAATTTTTACTGACTTTGCAGTTTTTTTAAATAGTTTTAGGTTGTATAGCTAAAATTATGGAACAATTGGTTTGAAAATTTCATTTCATTTTTAAATGAATGAACTCTCTACTTGTGACTGGTTGGTATGATGTTTTACTTAGAAATAGGGTGGCTAAGTATGGTAAACAAAAAATAAACAGTGAGATATTTGAGCCTATATGACTGATACATTAATTTCAGTTTCATATTTCTTTTCATGTAAGATACTTTCATTGATATACTTTTTGGGACTACATTGATAAATGCATACATGAAGATGATAAAGACACATAGGAATTTCTCACATAGCCAAATTAGCCTACCCTTGAATATTGTGACTTTAGTGAGCCAATCATAGGTTTAGTAGAGCATTTGGATGTTTTCAAGGATGGGTTAATGTTTCATTTTTCTTGTTATGAGTAAGTGGTGAGGTGAATGGGTATTATGCTTCTAATGTATTCATCATTCTAACTTTTATGGTCAATATAATTCTCTGGTTACAATTCAATTCAAAAAAAAAGAAAAAAAAGAAGAAAAGAAAGAAAAGGGTTCTACAAAAAAAATACTAGAGGAGAAATGATTGCCAATCAGTTATGAGTTATATGAGTTTGTTGTTCGAGTGTTCTGATTTTTTATGGTTAATTGTACATTTTACTTTTAAGCTATACTTCCTATGGACTTCGTGTAAAACAAAATGCATGGGTATTGTTTTGTTCGAGGGCGACCAAAGTTTATATGTGGGGGAATTTGATAAGTGCATATTTTCGCAGATTTTGATCACTTCAACTTAGTTAATTTGGTTAAATTTTGGGCATTATTTAAGTTTATTTGCAAATATTTATCAATTTTGAGTTTTGAATGGGTAATTTCTAATTTTAATTGATAAAGGTGTGGAATTAGTTGTTTTTCATGGATTTACCAATCTTTCGTATTTCGATCATAACATCTTAGTATGTGATCAGAATTTAAAGATTAAAGATGCATTGGAAAGCTAACAAATAAACCTACAACATTTGAATTTTGGGTTTTCTCGGAATCAGGACGCATTGTAGTCCAAATTGAGTTCAAAGTTCCTGTTTCTTCAAGTGAAAGTCCAAAGAAGAAAGCATGAAACATTTAGAAGCCCACACCCAAGAAAGTGCAGCCCAATAATCACCAAGTTGAAATGACTACCAGGACGAATTAATCCCAGAAATACAGCTCCAATAAAGTAGAAACAAGGGCAGAAAATCGAATGATAAAAATGCCCCCTAACTTAAATCGTATTTTCACTCATCTACCCTTATTCAATTCAACTTGGAAAGAGGAAAAGGAAGTGATCAGTTGCAGAAAATATTGGTGAAACGTGAAAGGCACTTGGAGATCGTGTAGAGGATAAAGAGAGGGTAGTTTTTGGGCAATTAATAGGGGTTTTGTGATCTGTTTGAAGCGTAGACTTGGAGCACGAAATTTTCTTCGGAGAGTAGAGGAAGAGGGAGATTTATCTTTCCCTTATCTCTCCCTAGAAAGAGAGTGTGAGAAAGGCAATAGAGACAAGGTTGGGATAAGTTGTAGAAGTGGAAGAACCCATAGGAAGCAAGCTGATTTGTTGTCCGTGGAGGAGAAACGATTCTCTTTGGGGGAAGTGTCATAGAAAGCTCTCAAAAGGGGAAAGTTCCTGATCTTAATTTAATTTCCAACTTCTTATGCTTTGTTCCAACTTTGTTCTTTATTTGTCTTTCAAAAATCTCATGTACCATGGTTTTTGTAATGGTTTTTGTAGTGTTGGTACTTTCGATATTTAAATCAAACTGACTTGTAGTGCATAAAATTTTCATCTGCATGAAATTGATCATTTCATGTGTCTTGATTAAATTTACAGCTTTTCGTTTTGTTATGCACAAGGTAAACAAAACGGTTAAAAGAAGCAAATAGTTGGGTTTGGAGAGGTCACACCTATCTTAATTTCAACTAAAGAATGATTTAAACAAACTATTTTGAACATGCTGGTATGTTTAATTTAGTTTGGGTTGATTAAATTCGTGCTTAAAATCTGAATTAACTAGAACCTTTCCTCAATTGGTTTTAATTAAGGGGGAGTCCAGCTAATGAACTTTTCATTGTCAACCTATCAAGAGTATAACATCAGATTTAAATTTTAGTTATTATATTTTTAGCCAAGGGATTGGGAGTGAAAAGCGGCAAGTAAATTTTATAAAGTAGATAAATAGTTCTTTGTTTTATTTTTCAAGTTTTTACGAATCCCTATAAACCGTGTAAGATTTATGTATTCCTTTTAAAATAAAACTTAAAAGTTATGCACAAAACTCCTCGTGGGATCAAACCTTTCTTACCCTATACTTTGTTGTGAATTATTTTAGGGGTTAAGAATTTATTTAATTTTGTGGCAGCAACGACATGTCATCAAAATTTGGGCGCCGTTGCGGGGAGAATTGTTTGCTTACCTTTAAGAATACATGTTTTAGTAGTAAAGCTATTTTTTGCTGTTTTATTAAAATATTTTCTTCTCTTCTTAATGAATGAGACTGCGAAGTGGGAGGATAGTTGGTGAAGTATTTGAAGTTGAAGGCTTCCGAGGTATAGAAGAACTTTTTGAACAGGATGAGGAGCCACAACAAGATCAAAGAGAATTCGTGGCTGACCAAGTCATGGCTGATCAAACTCCTAAGCAACTTTCTCAGCCCAATCTAGATGATCAACCTCTAAGCATAGTTCTTCCTGAATTAGAACGTCCACTCAAGCTTAATTCAGGTTTTCTTAACTTGCTTCCTATATTCTATGGACGTACAGGTGAAGATCCCCATAGACATTTAAAAGAATTTTTAGTTGTACGTTCCACCATGCGACCTGAAGGAATTGAAGAAGAACAAGTGAAATTAAGTGTTTTTCATTTTTCGTTGCAGGATTTAGCAAAGGATTGGCTTTATTATCTTGCTCCTAGATCTATTACTACTTGGACTGATTTGCAAAAGGCTTTTCTTGAGAAGTTTTTTCCTGCTAGTAGAATAAGATCCATAAGGAAGGAAATTTGTGGAATTAGGCAAAATCCTAATGAATCCTTATATGAGTATTGGGAAAGGTTTAAAAGATTGTGTGTGCTAGTTGTCCCCAACACCAAATCAGTGAGCAATTTTTAATTCAGTATTTTTATGAAGGTCTTTTACCACATGATAGGGGAATGATAGATGCTGCTAGTGGAGGTGTTTTAGTGGATAAAACACCCACACAAGCTAGGCAATTGATATCTAACATGGCTCAAAACACTCAACAATTTGGAACAAGAAATGATGTAGGACAAGTAAGGAAGGTGAATGATATTAATGCTAGTATTGTTCAAGAGAAATTGAAAGAGAATGCACAACAAATTGCTAATTTAACTACACTTATGTCAAAGTTAGTTATGAATGAAAATCAGCAACCACGTGCTTGTGGAATTTGTACGGACTTATCTCATTCCACTGATTTGAGTTCCACTTTACAGGTTGAAGACGTCAATGCTATAGGAGGATTTCAAGGTCAATCCCAAAGGAGATATGATCCTTTTTCCAGCACTTATAATGAGGGTTAGAGAAACCATCCCAACTTGAGATATGGTCAAAGTATCCAGAGGCAACAATATTTATCCAACGCACCTCAAATTCAAGCCTCAAACTCATCCTTAAAGGATTTGGTTAAACAACTCACAACTCAAATTGGTCAGCAACATTCTCAAGGCGTTCAATATCAAAAGAAAACTGACACTCATTTGTAGCACCTTGATACCCAAATTGGCCAAATTGCCAACTCATTGAGTAACATTGAAGCTCAACTTTCTATTGAGCTCCAGCTCAGCCGATCCCAAATCCTAAAGAGAATGCTAAGACTATAACACTTAGGAATGGAAAAAAGAATTAGAGGAACCAAAAGCTAAGGGGAGGGAAATTGAGAAAGAGTTGGAAATAAAATCAGGAGGTCATGAGAAGAGTGAGACTATCGAGAGAAAGGGAGATGTTGTGAATCTTTGGAAAGAGGATGTCAGTCCTAGGATTCTCCCTAGTGTGAGAGAACCACCACATTTTCCTTCTAGGTTTTTAAAATCACAAAAAAGAATTTACTGACCAGGAAATTTTAGAAACTTTCAGGAAAGTGGAAGTAAATATACTCTCCTAGATGCTATAAAACAAGTGCCCAGATATGCCAAGTTCTTGAAGGAACTTCGCACCAACATAAAGCAGTTCAGAGTACTCAAAAGGTAAGCATGGGGGAAAACATTTCTGCTATGATTCAAAAGAAAATTCCCCCAAAATGCAAAGATCTAGGTATGTTTACTATTTAGTGTAAGATTCAAAATTTAAATTTTGAAATATGCATGTTGGACTTGGGTGCTTCAATTAATGTTATGCCATGATCTGTCTATGATTCTTTAAATCTAGGACCATTAACTAAAATTGATATTGTAATTCAATTAGCGGACAGATCGAATGCATACCCAATAGGAGTACTTGAAGATGTCTTAGTTCAAGTAAATGAATTGGTTATTCATTATAAAAAAAAAATTATTCGCTGGCGGTTTTAAAACCACAGGTAAGTCATCCTTTTTTTCGAACAAATCCTTTTTCCATTTTGAATTAATTTTATCTGATGGACGAAACTAATAAAATTTTACCTTATCGAAAATGGGATCAAAGCATGATTCCACAATTGAATTGATGTCCCACATTTTCGCATAGGAGCCTGGGTAACTGCTTGTACAGTCAACATAACTACCGGTGTTACATATACAGGTGTTTTTTGAGGCGCCGATGATAAGTACGTCAGTAAATGTTAAACTGGAGAAAAAGACCGTTGAAGACAAGAAAACCTTTACCAGCGGTTTCACCTCACCAGCAGAAAATATATCTTTCACCTCGCCAACAGAAAATAATTGTTACCGGCAGTTTTAAACTGACGATAAGTTTTTATTCGAAAAATATATATTTATTTTTGAAAAATAAATTTTCCAGCGGTTCTAAAACCATCGGTAAGTAATATTCGTTCATTTTAGAAAATATATTAAAACCGCTAGAAAGTTTAATTATATCTTAAAATATACTTTTCGTATTAAATATAAATTAAAACAGCAGGTACTTAATTTTTTAAAAAGATATATTTTTAGTTTTAAAAACATATATTAAAACTGCAAGTAAGTTATATATTGTTTTAAAATGTTATTGTTTTTAAAAATATATTTTTAACAGACCTCTTGGGAGTTATCCTTTTTGAATAAAACATTATTAATTTTAAAAATACTTTAATTCTATGGTAAATTATTTTAAAAAAAAATAGTTACAGCCAACTTAGAAACCTTTGTAACCCAGTTTTAAATAACATCAAATGTCCCTCTTCTGTTATCGTTGTGTTTAATTTTATAACACAGGTAACCAATTTTTCGTCTGATGGGGGGGAAATAGAGGACTTAATATACCTTGGCAATGGTTACATGTTTGAGACAAAGACCATTGACGTGATTTGGACCACACAAAATAGTGGCATTGCAACTTGGGGGAAGGGGATGGGATATTTTATGGTGTTTTGTAATCGGTAATATAAGTTTATATTGGAACATGGACACCTGTACACCTATTTAAGTGCAAATGGTATAATATGAAAAAGGGCACTGGTTGTGCCATTGACTGGATTAACTTCACATTGGTAAAGACAAAAAAACAAACTTATGAAGACGAACCTTTTATCTAGCCATCTCAAACACAATAAGTATTTTATTCAAAGGACCCAATTGGCCTATATGTTGGAGTGTTGTCTGTTGTTGGAGACCCAGAGACAACTACGATATCCTCCTAGGTGATTGAAACATAAGGGCTCAAGAATATGTGGCCTTACTATTGGCTCTAGATCCAAGAGTCGGAGACGCAACAGTTCAATGATGAAGATGATGTTTTGTGTATGTGTAGTGACCTTGGTAAAGGATTAAGAGTCAATATAGTGGACTTGAATGTAATATAGCATAAGTTTAAACGATTGATCATTGCAAATCCGTTGTACGTAATAGTTAATTTAAACTTTCTTCATCAAGTTGATGGTCCTCAATCCTTTTATTTTGCAGGATAATTATGCCGCCGAAGGGCGACTTCGTGTCAATAAGGCACTCGGCCAGGGCACGAGAAACACCCTCTCCTTTGGCCCTGGCTCCAGAAGCCCCCTCTCCATCGGTCCTGACTCCAGAATCCCCTCTCCATCGGCCCTAACTCCAGCAGCACCCTCTACACAGACCTGGGCTCCAACAGCCCCCTCTCCATCGGCCCGTGCACTTGCAGCACCCTCTCCATCGGCCCGGGCTCCAACAGCCCCCTCTCCATCGGCCGAAGCTCTAGAAGCCCCCTCTCCATCGGCCCTGGCTCCAGCGGCCCTGGCTCCAGCAGCCCCCTCTAGTTCCACCAAGGGTAAATTAGCTATCCATCGACCTTGGCTCCAGCAGCCCCTCTAGTTCCCAAGGGTACATTAGCTACATCTTCATCAACCACGACTTCATCAAACTCTGTTTCGATAGGTACTTTCATATTCTTTAACTTTATTTCCCAATGGTTGTTCTATTTGTAGTTTATGCGATTTTCCCAATGGCTTAATAAAATGTGTTTTAGATGAATGAGTGTTCATATGTTGTATGTCAGATCCCATTGGAGGACATAGAGAGTCAGATGCCTGATTGGGCTATTGATGATATTGACGCTTCACAGCCACAGGAACCACGTGTCAAGCAGAAGGTAAGAACGACGTCATTCATGCCTAACAAAGAGGTAAACATCATAATCAAGAATGCACAGAAGGTCTCTGATGTGCAGCATGACCTGTCATATCTCACAAGAACACATGTTCGGGCTGATCTGCATTTCCCTCTACATCTCTAGTGGTGTGACCTCCCTCGCAATACATTTAGAAACTGTTTTAGAGAAATCATCGTAAGACACAAAAAAAACATGATTGTTCTTGCTATGGTGATATGTACTAACCAAATTATTTTTTCTTTCAACAAAATTACAAGTTCATTACTGACAAGAATGAGCCCGTAGATGAAGTGGTGGCGATGAAAGCAGTTAAACCAGTTGTACAAAATATCTAAGAAACAACCGTACCTCGTATAAGAAGCAATACAATGATGGCAAGACAGAAGAGCAGCGCCTACGCTGTCCGATCACATCTACGTGTCCTCAAAACTAGAAAAGGCTAGTTTAATACTAGGATGAGGTAACCAATAAAGATATTGATGTGAAGAATGAGGCGAATAGACAACTTATGAAGACGACTCACACACTTGGGACTAAGTCCCTTGCCCGGTTTTTTGAAGATGAGGTACTTATATGATTTCGTATTTCGTTTGTCATCAATTTTTCCATTTTTAAGCTTAGCACAATACTTATTTTGGTCATATAAATTATATAAGGTGTAATGCTGATGGTCCGAACTTCGTCTCTTCGAAATATTTCCTCAAGGCGCAACATAAGAAAGATGAGACATATCGTGATCAAGAAACAACAACATTATGTGTAAGTTATCAGGTTTATTACAACAGAAATTTATACCATGTGCATGTTTTAATAAGTTTTGTGTCTTATGCAGGAGGACCTTGTCCGGAGCGCAACTGAACATCAAGTCCAAAACTCGGCAGACCTCACAGATGTGACACATATTATTAATGAGAGAGGAGTTGGGACAGGTAGTTCGCCGCGTAGGGGTGCTACTACAAGAACATCGGAATACTTAGCACTACAAGAACAACTGCAAACGGAAAAACAAGAAAGGGAATTATAGATGACCAAGATGCAATTGATGATGGAATAGTTGCAGGAACTAAATCAGTGGCGAGCCTCTCTCCTGTCATCTGCAAGTTGGTATTATGTTCAAACTATAATTTAGTTATAATATTATATTTGTCAATATAATATCATTAAACTTATGTTATTTGCTGGACGTTCAAACCTACATAGGAGCGATCACTCACACGACTGTTTTTTCTTCTTCGTTGCATATTTTGATTTAACGTTTGACAGTTTCCCAGTTGTGTAAATTTGATAGTTGTATAAGTTTGTCAATTGGAAAGTTGATTAAGTTTGACACTGCTTGTATATAGTGTTTTTACCAGTTTTAAAGTATTGTAGCACGAAATATATTTTGGTTGCAATAGGTTTGATATTTATATTTTGTGGGTTTTAAAATGTTTTTAAGCCAGTTCTGCTGCTACTTTTAAAAGATGTTTTTACTAGTTCTCTAAATTTGATAGTTATAATAGGCTAGATAACAGGTCAATGAAAAAGAATTTAAAAAATATATATTTTAAAGAAAAAATTACTCCGCCGGCGGTTTCAACAACTATCGTTAACAACCGAAATAACAGTCTACAGCGGCAAAAAAAAACCCATCCACCGGTGGAGTGGCATTCCACCGGTAGTTGAAAATACGCCGATGCATTGTCATTCCTCCGACGAGACAAACTACACCGGCAGAGCGAGACTCTGCCGACGGCACATACGTCACCGGCAGAGAGTTATTCCGCCTGAGGAAAACATCTCCGCTGGCGGAGATACCTTCCAACGATCAATATCGTCTTCAACCGCTGGCAGAGATACCTTCCAGAGACGAATATCGTCTTCAATCGCTGGCGGAGATACCTTCCAGCGACGAAAATCATCTTCAACCACTGGCGGATGAAAAATAGTTGTCCAGCGGTTGTTTTCATTGGGGGAATCATGTCACTGACACCCCCACCGTCCAACAAATTGTTATCCGCCGGCTAACGTTCTGCTGGCGGGTTTGAACTACTCTACCAGAAAATTTGAACCGCAGAAGGACATCATTTTTTTACTAGTGTTCGTGTTTCCAAAGTATTGCTCCTGTGTATAGATAACCTCTACAGCCTCGCATTTGGGGACAACCCTTGTCTCTCTTTGCACACGAAGAGGTCGACATCACTGAGTTATTTCATTTGAGAAATCTCAACAGTAATCAACTCTTTATGCCAGCTATTTCATTTGAGAAATCTCAAATCCCAAATAGGAATCACACAGAAAGTTAGCATACAGGCAGCAAATAAATAAATTTTATTCCAAGAACAGAAATCAAGGAAAGGATTGTGCGAGAAACCTACTTCTTATATGATCTCAGATTGTCTCATGGGCAAGTTCTTGTCACTGTCTCGAATATCCAACACCATGTATCAATCAAACTGAGGTTGAAACCTTTCCCCTATGGCGTTCCCTGTTCTTCAATGTCCTCAATAGCCAGTCTCTAATCGGATTTGTTGATGATACCATTGTCTCGCCTCCTTAGTTTTTTTTTTCTTCGGAGGGTTGTACTAGTCCCAAGCCTACATGTTCTCAATGCTACCATATAGGCCAAACGATACAGAGTTGGAATCATTCCACTCTTTCGATTGTAACACTTGGTCACATTCTTAAAAAGACTTGTCTGTCTATGATTCAAGTTCTTTGCAAACTTGAGTGAACCATCTAAAGTTTACACTTCAAACTCTCAAAGGTTCTCTGTTTAAGGAAGCGTATTTTGAAAACATAAAAAATATATCTGATAATTAAGTGGCAGCAAGGTGTCCATTGGATACCCATACAACCATCGATCATACTTTGAATGACCTTGGCACCAACTTTGAACCCTTAAATATGGCGTTTACAAACCAAGCCTCTCACATCAGAGGACTTTCACAAACTATTGGGGAGTTGAGAACACAGTATTTCTCTCTACGATTCTCGCCCAGCCTGATACGATCATGATGCCTTTAGCCAACATTTCTTCCAAGAACAACAATTTGAATCAATATCAATGATCCTCCAATCAGCTCTTTCATGGTAGAGGATGCAACCATAGAGGTGGACGATCTAATAATAATGGTTGGGAAAATAATACAAACTTTATTAAGTAGTTTCTTGACAATTCTTCCCTTTTGACTAGTCAAATATGTAATTGAATGGGCGATGGTGCTCTTCAGTGAAGCTATAGGTTCAACCAATCTTTTCAAGCAGCACTTTCTCAGCCAAAACCCAATGCTATGCAACTACGTATTCATTCTATAGCCTTGTATCATGTCAATTTGGATGCCTCCCTGCTTGCTGAAACAGTCCCCTCTCTCGTTTTGATAGGGTGATGATTGGAAATAGCACAGGTTTGCAAAAATAAAAAAATAAAAAAAAATGTTCATTCTGCCAATCTAAATCCATCTTTTTCTCTTAAACAAGTACTATATTTTATGTCTACTAAACTTTATTGTTTGTCTCTAACCTCACTGATCATAATTGTCTCATTACTATTTTGCCTTCTAGTTTTGTTGGGAAGGAATGCAGGATCGGCAGGACTTTACTGACAGGCGGAGTAGAAATGGGTTATACGTCATTGATCCAAGTTCTTTCACCAATTTTCTTGTTTTCTAAAAACTCCTTTCTATCTATTTGGCATCAGACTAGGACATCCATCCTCATCTTTTGTTCAAAATATTTTAAATACAATGAACATTGTAGTTTTAAAGTACAACGAAAAATCTGCTTGTCATTCTTGTCATGTGAGTTAATCGATTTCTTTGCCTTTTTCTCTTACTACACATTATGTGTGCTCTCCATTACACAATATGTGTGGATAATCATTAAAATCGATTTACCTAGTTCTTCTTATTGTGGTCCAAATGGCAGACCACTACTGTGTTCCAAAATTTCAAAACCCTAGTTGAAAATATTTTTTCCATCACTTTCAAGTACTTTCAAAGTGATGGTAGCAATGTATTTAGCAGTAACTTTTTCCAAACATTACTGTATAGTGGTAGTATCCATCATAATATTTCATGCCCTTATGCCCCTTAGCAAAACAGGCTGGTTGAGCACAAACATAGGCGCATCGTTCAGACAGGCTTAGCTTTGATTGTGTAAGCTGCCAGGCCAAATTACGTTGGAAGTATATGTTTGCAGCTGCAGTTTTTCTTATTAAACGGTTCCGAAAAACAGTACTCTTTTTTTAAAGTCATTTGTGAGGTTCTTTTACAGGCATCCCCCATATTATGGTAGTCTTTGAGTTTTTGTTGTGTGTCTTATCCTCATCCTTGACCCTACTCACGACACAAACTCAAAAATCTTTCCAAGTTATGCATCTTCCATAGGTATCTTCCCAAAGGTTATAGATGTCTTGTTCACATTATGAGATGGATGTTTTTCTCTCTGAATGTTGTCATTGATGAAACTCAGATCCCATACTCCAAGCCAGCAATTCTACCCAATGACTCTTCAAAGCTTCATGTCCAGATTCATCTCATGCTGTTTCGATGCCTACTTTCTGAAGTTAGGGTTAGAGTGGTGTGTGGCTCTTTGTTTTGATGCATTTGACATGATTATTTCTTGTTATCTAAGGTATGGTGTTAAAACAGTCAATATTACTACTTGCCTATTCAGATTTTGTCACTTTCCACAATACAACCTACTACTTAGGTAGCAAGCAATTCATGATTCCTAGTTCGGCTGGGAGAAGTTATATTAACAATGCACTTACTTTTGCATGAAGCTGTAAAAGACAATATCAACAAACACATTTAATGGCTGAAAGATGGTTACAATGTTCTAGTGTTTTCCTTTGTGAAGAGTTGTGACTTTCATATGAAATACTGAATGGATAACATAGAGATAAAGCTTGAAGCATCTGTTAGTTGAAATAACACTGCCGAAGGTACAATTTGCAAGGTATATCAGATTTTGGGGTCAAACCGTCTAATTAAATTCAAACAATTCTTGCATAGCAAATCATAAGTGGCATAACTTGGTTTATTTGGTGGGCTTGCGTGTGGGAGTTTAGTAGTGGGTTCACAAGTTTGAGTCAAATGGTTCAAAGTAATTTTCTGCTCAAGCATTGGAAACAGATTTTTGCATTCCTAAGCTTTACATGAATTAAACATAATTAGTAATCAAATACACCCTCATTAGACATGGCTACTATCTTTGGATATATTAGACATTTCTAATCAAAGGTATTAATTACTCACAATCATATAATAGACTATAGAAACTAGTTAATCAACTTTTGGGCGATTCTTAAATATTTTTATAATCAACAAATTTTAATATACTCATACAAGAGAAAAAACATGTCATTCAATCATAACATCCCAATAATTATGAGTAACTGAAATTGAATGCATTTTTTTATGCAATCAAAAATTTTAATTCGGCTCCTTTGGTGACTAACGAATTATTTGATTTAGATTTCACTTAAAAATTACAATAAGTCAGTAAGCCAAGGGCCATATACAATTCAGTCATTGAATTACAATAAGTCAGTAAGCCAAGGGCCATATACAATTCAGTCATTGAACTATCCCTGCAGTGAATAAGTGGTTGAGTAATATTTGCGTCGAGTCATCCATTTCGACTTACCTATTTTCACTTCTATGTTACTCAACAATTAAACAAGCCAAAATTTGAATTTGAAATCCTAATATTTCAATAAACATCAATGCATCAAAAACAAAATCATCAATGCACAACATACATAAATATTGTAATTCAAAATAATCCGAAATCATTGTACCAAACACATCAATGAGACCATAATCATCAATATTTGATTTTGACATGTATTAAAAATTTGGAATTATTTATCATAAAATATTAATAATGTATTGTTCCTATGGTCCAAATTTCATTGAAAACGGATATTCCTAAGGCTTTGAATCGAGTTCTTAAATGAAAACCTTATAATTTATTAAACCATCACTAAACCAGACTGAACTGGTGCAGTTCGTATCTTAATTCAAAATTAAATATTGCGGAACCAGACCACCCCTTTGTCCGGTGCGAACCCTAATTTAACTAAACCACCACCGAACCTAGTCCGGTTCACAAGGTCGGGACCGGACCGCTGGAGGTCATTGAAAAATATATGTACACTCATTGATCACTGGCAAAATAAACACTCAGGCTCTGATACCACTGAGAGATTTCCTATAGACTTAAAAAAAATCTAAACTTTAAAACAGTAATGCAGAAATAAGTATTGCATGCCTGGTTTAATTGATTCAATGAAAGGATCCTCAAGTTGTGTCTCTCTTCCTGAACCCATGAGCGACTTTTTGATGGAGAGGAATGTATGTGTGTCCCGAAATGGAGAGTGGACCAACTTAAATATGTGTTTAAAACCATAATTACCACTTTGCATCAAAGTGGGTTTCCTGAATCCAATAGGGTACGTGGGACACTTAATAGAATAAAATGTTCCAACAACCATAACTAGGTATATGATTAATGAGAAGACAAACCTCGAAGAAAAATATGGCAAGAGAATTCCAGTGTCATGCAAGGGGATTGTGGTGACCTCCAGTGTTGTTCGACGGCTTCCATCGAATTGGGGCAGAGAGCTTGTGAGAATCAAAATTTCAGTCGCTGGAAGAAGACGAATTTCGCTCGGCTGTTCAAAATAAAACCACCACCAGTGAAAGCAACCGCTAGCATTTGTTTTCACCGTAACTACGAATATTCCACGGGCAGTTATAGCAATAATTGCCAACAAAAACCGACTTTCAAGTGGTGAAATTTGATATGGAATTTTGAAGAATTTTTGAAATTTTACCATTAATGGTGAAGCTAGGGTTCATGCAATGGATTTTGAAGTTGAAGATTACCGGTGGGTTCACAAGTTCAAGCCTAGTACTGGGCTCCCTTGTTTGGGTTGAGCTGAGGGTTCATAAGCTCAAGTTAGGTAGTAAGCTTTCAAGTAAGCCCGAGTTAGGTTGAATGCTTTCAAGTTAGAGGTTGGATTATCATTTCATTGTTAGGGTTAATCTAGTGGGTTTATCATATATTAAAAATATACTTTTGTGCTTTCATTGGACACCATTTTGCTAGTAATATAATTGGAGTGACAACAATATGTATGACATCTTGCGTATTCGTATTTGGTTAGTTTCAACAATTGGAGACCTAATACTTATGTAGCAAGCAATCATATTCCTTTGTTCAGCCAGAAGCAAGGTTTGAATTATCGGAGGTATGCTAAGTTTTGAATCTTTTCTTTGAAAAAAGAAGTATTTGGATCTTAAAGAAACGGATATGTATCATTGATATAAATATATACACTAAGAACACAAGAAAAAGAATACAAATATTGTGAAAGTAATTTTAAATAAGGAAAAATTAATATTAGTAGTAATCAATATATAATAACTACCTTCTATAAAGAATAAGAAACGCCATTCTACTACCAATAATTCTTATTAAAAAATTAACAACAACTTTCTTCAATAAAGAATAACGAACGTCATTTTACCACCAATAATTCTTATTCAAGAATTAACTCACAAAAATTATACATTAATTACTCTCAGAAATTAATTGATCAACATAGTTGGACTGACACTTATTCAGAACGAATAGTTCTAACTTAGCGTAGTTTATGATAAAATATGCAAAAAAACTGAAATAAAGTATCCTAGATTATGCCAAAATTTTGTTTATATGAAGTCTTAAAATTTATTTTTTCTAATAAAAATTCTAAATGTACTCAAAAATGATTGGAGGAGGTATGGAATTTATTTGATAGACAGATTTAATTACTTAAAATATTAGATATGGTTTAAATATGTGGAATCTGATGCAAAGCACAAACTTTACTAGTACGTTTACTTTGTTGGAGAAAGCTAACATCTTTGATTTTTTTTTTTCCTAAAAAGACATCTAAAATCTCATAGTTGATATTTCTAAATCAAGTGCATGAATGAGAGGTTATAGGAATTTAGTTCCATAATGTATTAACAAGAGAAGGGAGTTTCATTGGTTCACTAATTTGAATATTTTATTGTTTGCCATTTGTCATCTGTGATTAATGTATTGATTAATAGTAAGTTGTGTTGAATCAGAATTGTTCTTAATTCTGAAATTACCAATCCTCATTGTATATTTATTGTTTCAAGTTTAAAATATTATTACGCTTGCTGCTGTAATTTTGTTATTAAACTTAATTGTATGCAATTTTCTTGTTGTAGCTCTGTTTATATAGGTTAGTTAATTGTTTAATATTACATGTTGAGCATGCTGGAATTTGAGTTATTCTATAGTCGATGATGTTTTTATTGTGATCTAATGATCTATTGTTTGCTTATTTAAATTCTTTTATCTTGTTTCAATTAGAGTTGTTAGAGAGAGAGAGAGAGAGAGAGAGAGTAATTTTAGTATTCTATTATTTGAATTCTCATTGTGAGTTTCTTTTGTATTATTATATTCATTTCTGAATTTATTGTGTCTATCAATGTTGTTAATGTCTAGAATAATTACTTGAGTTGTTGATTAATTTCAGTTGTATAGTTATATGTGTTAGTAACCTTGTTTAGTAAACTACTTCATTAAAATTCTGGTAACAGGTAGTTTAAGTTACTCTTATAGTTGAATAAAAGTGGTGTCAACTTCTGATTGTTTTTTGTAATCAAGTGTTTTTCTTACCCACTAGGTCCAACAACCTCTTCAAACTCAAACTCGGGCATCAGCCTCACAGACCACTTGCAAAACTCGCAGCAGTGCATGGTCCTCTCATGACTTTACGCCTAGGCCAAGTCACCACAATTGTGGTCTCGACAGCCACCGTGGCTAAAGAGGTCTTGCAGAAGAACGACCAGTCATTCGCTGGCTGAAGTGTGATAGACGCTGCCCGCGTACGGGGTCACGATGATGGGTCCTTGGTGTGGCTTCAACCGGGTCTACAGTGGAGAAGACTGAGATCCTTAAGCCATTCGTGTATATTTTCTTCTCAAAGACTCGATTCCAATCAGGATCTTCGTCGCAGAAAAATGGAGCTGCTTGTATATGTGAAAACTAGAGCTTCGTCGGGGAAAGCCGTTGACATCGGCAAAGTTGCTTTCGTCACTATCCTCAATCTAATATCCAACATCATTTTCTCAATCGTTATGATTGATATTGATACAGAAAAAGCCTAGGAGTTCAAAGATTTGGTACGGGAGACGATGAAAGAAATTGGGAAGCCCAACCTTGTTGATTTCTTTCTGACTCTCCAACCCATTGACCCACAAGGAATCCAGCGCAGGTTGAGTCCTTACTCTAGAAAATTACACCGAATTTTTTATGAACAGATTGAAGATCGCGAAGTCTCTCGCTCGACTTCCAAGTATCGTCGGAAAAATGATTTTCTGGATGCTCTTTTAGACGAGAAGGAGAATCTCGCTCGACTTCCAAGTATCGTTGGAAAAATGATTTTCTGGATGCTCTTTTAGACGAGAAGGAGAATGGGGTTGAACTCAGCCCTATCGAACTGAAGCTCTGTTCTCAGTACTATTCATATTTACATGATATTATACTCTGTTTTGCATTCCGATGATAAACCAGAAATTTTCACTCGTTAATTATATATATATTTTTTGAAATCCCATAGGATTTATTCTTGGCCGGCAGCGATACGAGCTCGACCACAGTAGAATGGGCAATGTCGGAGCTGCTCCTTGACCCAGAATCCATGGTACGAGCGAGAAATGAGCTCGAAGAAACAATCGGGAAAGAGAAACAAGTGGAAGAATCTGATATACCACGACTTCCATACTTACAAGCCATAGTGAAAGAGACAATGAGGCTGCACCCTCCCGCACCCTTCCCGGTCCCTCACAGAGCCGAGTGCGATGTGGAAATCTTCGGCTACACCATTCCCCAGCACACCAAGGTGCTCGTGAACGCCTGGGCAATAGGTAGGGACGGTGAAATCTGGGAAGACCCAACACGTTTTTAACCAGAGAGGTTTCTTGGATCGAACGTGGATTACCATGGGCGGCATTTCGAGCTCATCCCGTTCGGCGCAGGACGCCGGATTGACCCCGGGCTGCCCTTGGCATACCGTACGGTGCATCTGGTATTGGCTTCTCTTCTCCATTCCTTCTCTTGCGAACTTTCCACTGGGTTAGAGAGGAATGATGTTGTGGACATGCAGGAAAAGTTTGGAATTGCCCTCCACAAGGCCACTCCTTTGGTGGCGGTTCCCCTCCAAGTGTGACCCCAATTATCAGTCCCCAAATAGGGCCACTCTGTGCCTAGATATGAATAGTATTATTCACTTGGCAGACTTAATTTCTATTATGTAATGAAAGTATTGTTATTTGACAATAAAAATAAACTAGCAAGTTTTAGTCTATTATGTGTCACCCCATATCAATTGGCTCGATATAGTTGATCAGATCAAATTTTGGTACTTAGTTCCACGTGCTTCTATGTGAGAATGATATCCCTCCTGCATTTTATTAAATAAAATAAATAAATATACATAGGTCTCACATTACAAAACATAGATTTTAAACCAACAGATGTGGCAGTATGAAAGAACTTCTAAAGGTTAGAACATACAAATTCATTAATAGATGTCTAAGTCCAAACTCCTCCACCTAGACCATACTCTAAATCTTTTCTGGCCTCTAATTAGCATGAAGTTACTCATTTCATCAAGAGATAAAATTAGAAATATCGTTGTTCTTTCAAACCATGGAGATCTGCACTGACTCTTTTGAAGCATTCAGAGCTGCTTAATGCTTCTTCAAATGAAGGTTCTAGAACAGATACAAGACTTGGCTGCTCAGCTCCTTTAGAGCTTGGTGGAGCTCTGATTCTTTAACATCTGGACAAGATTATGAACGGAGAGCGCTCCACAGAAAAATCCTGAACGAGTAGATAAAATCTTAGCACATAGCTCTTGGCAGAGCAGAATAAAAACAGTACCAACTTCTAAGACTAACAGATTGGTAAAGAAAGAATGAAACAGAAAAAACTGGAGTACAAAACATGTATCAAAGACCAAAAGAAATTTTTTTAACAAAAAAAAGAAAAAAAAACAGCAGTGGAAACATGGCAACAGTAGAGAACAAATCAACGCAGAATAAAGACAAGCAACACATAAACCAAATGATTGCAGAGCTAAAATTTCTGCAAAAGTACAAATAAGAAGGCAAGATTTAAGAATCATTACAATTGGATTACACAAATGAGATCAAGTGTACTCCACTAGCATTTACCGGACACAATTAAACAAAATGAAGAGAAATCCAAAATTCTTGCAGACCAAGGCTCTCACATATACAATGGATAAGTGCAAGATGGCATTTCATGAACAAATATTCTTCAACGAAAGAACATAACTAAATGATGCTCATGACCAATGACACAGCTCTAAGAGAGTGTCGTTTTAAAACATGCATTCACATTCAAACCTGCAAGGTCAAATCCTTCTTATCATATATAATAGAAGATATAAAACAATACCAAAATTACATTTTGAGTTTGGTGGTTTATCTGTGTTATATCACACAAAGATTTACGATTCATTCATTGGAATAGACACAAGCAAAGGCATATTGCAGACTATTTACCTCCTCAAATTGAAGATGTATATGACGCTTAGATACAACTGAAAATTTTGCAGACACATTCAAAGTTGCACCTTCTTGTTCCTGTTGACAGAAACTAATTAGAAGTCCAATAAACTAATTTAAAATAGAGCAAACATTTCTTAATTCCACCGATCTGCTTCTTTTCTTTAGTTGTAATAACTCAAAGTTACATCGTAAAATAAACAAAAAGGCCACTCCGCACTCAGGATATATAAAATAGATATAGATATGCATTCAGATGTCAAGAAAGACCAGACATGAAAAAAAGTAAATAAATAAAAGTTTGGCTGACAGAGAACCATGCTAAAAATATTATCGAACCAATTTGAGGGTAAGGCATTGCTGGGAGCAGTCGGTTTGTTGGTTTAATATTTTATAGTGACATAAAATCCTAAACATAATACTAGCTATGTGGTGTCGAAAGGCTGGTGCTCGTCGACCTACAAATGTCAAATCTAACCTGAGAAAATTGGAGAGTGGGAACACCGCATAGAGACGACCTCGACCGCAGAACGACTGAACGCTCGTCGCCGGAGAAGCTCGTCACGGAGAAGCACGTTCGATTGGGAATCTCGGTCACGGGAAAACTAGGGCGAGGGAAAGGGAACGCCACAGCAAAACCAGACAGATGGGAAGGCCGCGGGAACGGCGGAGCTCGGCCGCGGGAACGGCGGAGCTCGGCCGCGGGAACGGCGGAGCTCGGCCGCGGGAACGGCGGAGCTCGGCCGCGGGAACGGCGGAGCTCGGCCGCGGGAACGGCGGAGCTCGGCCGCGGGAACGGCGGAGCTCGGCCGCGGGAACGGCGGAGCTCGGCCGCGGGAACGGCGGAGCTCGGCCGCGGAACGGCGGAGCTCGGCCGCGGGAACGGCGGAGCTCGGCCGCGGGAACGGCGGAGCTCGGCCGCGGGAACGGCGGAGCTCGGCCGCGGGAACGGCGGAGCTCGGCCGCGGGAACGGCGGAGCTCGGCCGCGGGAACGGCGGAGCTCGGCCGCGGGAACGGCGGAGCTCGGCCGCGGGAACGGCGGAGCTCGGCCGCGGGAACGGCGGAGCTCGGCCGCGGGAACGGCGGAGCTCGGCCGCGGGAACGGCGGAGCTCGGCCGCGGGATTGACGGAGCTCAGCCGCAGAAACGGCGGAGCTCGGTCGCGGGGAACGGTACGCCGAAAGGAAGAAAAATTCGGGGGCAGAGAGACGGAGACTTAGGAAAGATTAGGTTTAATATGAAAATCGGGCATTACAGATTGAGATGACTTTAGGTGCCCACGTGTCTAGGGACTGAGGCTCAACGGCCAAATACCATCCGCCGACGGTTAAGTAATACACCCGGAAATTCGGCCGGCAGACGGGGCAGATCGTCGGCCGATCTCCTTTCCGCCGGTGGAACAATAACCCTCCGCCGGCGGAATGCAATTTTCTACTAGTGTTTTCTTCCATTTCCCCAACTAAATACCGCCAAAGTGAACCCGGATCAGGTACATCATTCACATTGTAGGTGTTTTAACTATCACAGACACATATGCTGGTTTAAATGTAAATTGACAAGAAAGAGGCAATTTCAGGGTGCGAGCGGCAATCAATGGAACAACCATGGGTGACATGGGTGGCAGGTAACACTACTGATTGGCTCCCCTAGCTTTGTCTATTGTGTGTGTGAGCGAAATATTCTGGACACCCACGGGAGACGGGGAAGGGTGCCACTGATTGGCTCCCCACTGAACTGTAGCCGTGTGTGATTGCAAGCATTTTCAAGCCAAAAGAAGTTTTTTATAAAGGGGTTGAATTCAGCTATTCCCCACACATCAACCAGGGTACGACAACTAATCAACAGCTCATCTCACACCTGTCTTCTGTTTGTGGGAGCCAATAACACGGGAAAACCAAGGAAGACAGAAGTGGAAGTGCTTTTGCCCCTATACCCAATCACAAGTGCTTGCCCATGTTCCACAAGTGGTAAAATTGGTAAGACCACATCCATACCTCGAGGACGGAGGTGAATTGAGTATTAAAATTGTATACTCAATCACTATACATTAGCAAAAACACTACATCTGCCGGCCGGCGGAATAGGAGGAACCGTAGGCAGAATATCAGACACGCGCCATCCGAACTGGCTGACCACTCTGCCGACCTAAAAACCCGTTGCAGGACAAAAAACCCGTCGGGTGAACAGTAATGTTTGCCCGACGCATGCGCCCGTTGGCGGAGAAACTCAATCCCCCGACGGGTACGAACGGGTCTGTGGAAGAGATTCCACCGACGCACTATGGTGCGCCGGCGCAAAAGGTCCCCCGGCGCGCAAAGGTGCGTCGATGGAAGACGTTGCAATGATGGGTCGTATGTGTCGGCGAAAAGAGCTTGGACGACGCTTGCGGACGCGTCAGCGTAACGTTTTCCGCCGACGGTTCTGAAAGGGCGTAAGGGGAGGAGACTCTTCAGCCGATGCCTTCTCACGCATCCGCGGAGTTCAGCCGACGCGTAGGCGCGCGTCGGCGGAGTTCAGCCGACGCGCATGTATGCGCGTCGGCGGAGTTCAGCCGACTCGTGTATGCGTGTCGGCTGAGTTCAGCCGACGCGTCTTTAAGCGTTGGTGTAGTTTGTTCAACCGACGCGTTGTAGTGCATCAGTGGAGCAATTCCCACGATGCGTCTTTAAGCGTCGGTGGTACTCTTTTCCTTCCGCCGACGCACCCACGCGCGTCGGCGGAGCATTTATAGTCTTCCTCCGACGGGTGACACCCGTCGGCGGACGCTTTTTTTTAAAATTTTATTTTCGTTTTTTTTGCTTTTGTCCTGTTTTCACTCTACTTCATCAATGTAGAATTTTACAATAATGAAAAGAGGCAAAAAACTTTTTATATACATAAAATGTTTATATACATAAAGATCTACAATGTTTAAATTTACAATGGCTATTTACAATAAAGATCTACAATGTCTAAATTTACAATGTCTGCAAAAAAAAAAAAAAACAAGAGTTGTTTGCAGTTCTCGAGCATGCGTTTCCATTCATTACAGAATCTGGCAACGGTGGCTCCATCCACAATTCTGTAGTCAGCTCCAACAACAACCTGACAACCAAAATATAACATAAAAATACTAGCATCATCAAGCTGCTAGAAAGCAAAACAGCATAATATGAGGATGCCAACTCATACAGCTTCAACCAATATAGGTTCATATAAGCATATAAGACATCCCTCATTTCTTTTGATTAAAAACAAATCTTGCACTGAACAACCTGATCTTGCAATATCTAGGCAGTGTTTAAATGCACCAAATATTCTTAACGACTGCTAGTGCCATTTTCTAGTGAAAGAGTCCCTCAAACAAACATGAACAAGTAAAACACTTCTAAGTAATTGCCACAAGTGCCTGCCACTAATTCAAATTTCTTCATGGAATTACGAGGTGCCTATCCACAGTGCACACATACATTAACATGGAAATATCATACATATATAGCAAGAGAATGATGCAATCATGTGGGAAATAAGTTATATTACTTCTTCCTTACATTGGCAATGGCAATAGGGACCACTATCCCATCATCATCCAAATTTGCCGCCAATTGCTCCAATGTTGCTTATAGTAATGGTTCCCCCAGAAACAGCTTCAGAGCTAAGCTTATCATTGGATGTCATTTGTTGTAACCTCACCAGTTCCTTCGTTATCAGACAAAATAATAAATCTCAGCACAAACTGAACAACAGAAGAGTAAGTGAAGAGACAGAAGATGTTATCACTGACCTCCAAAATGTTAAGTTTGCAATGTCATTGATTACATATACGATCGTCAATGACGCGGCGGGTCGGTTTCTCCGTGGCCAGAAGATCCTGCAGAAGGTTAACACGTAGAAAATTAGAGACATATATTTATGCTCATCAATTTAAAATAATGTAGAATACTGAAGAAATTCTTATCTTGTTATGACTGTGCAAGAAGTAACATTTCTAACCTCTCCATGTGTTGGCTCATGGCTTCTACCTTCTGGGACAATGCCTCCTTATCCCGTCTCTCCCTCTCCAACTGTTCAGACAGGGCCACATAACTACGAGAGCTGGAAGAGGCACCTCTACGCAGTCGAGCGCCTGTTCCAACATCTCTCTCATAACCACCTTTGTGGCCCCCGAACACTGTATCCATTACCAGTGTCACCTCTCTGGGATCCTTGGAGGAAGCAACATTACTTTCAAAGGTTGCACGACGAACCGCTTCCTGCACAAGAAAATAATGAATTAAATAGGTTTGGAAGTTGTATTCAACACAGATCATAAAACACTCCATAACTTACACAGTGTTCAGCAGTTGTTTCATCTGGATACGTCTCATCCTTCCTCTGGTGAGTTTTGAGGTATGTAATCAGGAAGGTGTAGCCATCAGGGTCAGCCGTACGCTGTAATTAATGTATACAGTAAGTAATCAACGATGAAAATGACAATAAGAAGAGTTCCCAGTACTAAACCATATAAGTACTTGTTCTTCTAAGAATCGGGGAAGTGACTTCGACTCAAGGGTATGCGTTGTCTTCAACTTCTGTCGATTACGACTGTTCTGCTCATCAATACCATGACTCTTAACATTGTCCCAATACTTAACGAGGAGAACCCAGTCCTCTTCGCTCATACCATGTATGGGACAAGTCTTAAGTTGTTCGGCAGTCTTCCCATCATAGTGCTCTTTTTTATATGCGGCTCGGTTGTCTCTGATGATTTTCTGGAGCACCGGCTTGATAGCCTCCATGGCTACTTGCTCTGTGACTGCAACACCCTCGACATCTACAAAGTTATACTTTTCCTGCAAAAAAAAAAACTCAGTTTAAACGTCCCAATGCTGAAAATAAAAAATTAACAAACACTTCTTACTTTGATAATGCTAAACCAGGTTTGTAGCTCATGGGAGGGATAGTCACGCCACTGGAGATGCAACGGAAAGTACTGATCTGCCCAAACTACCGTCCCCATGAGATATGACAATGAAGCCTGCCATCCCGTAATCATCTGCCCATCTCTGATTGTTACCGTCCAAGGCTTATCAGGCAGAAACGAAGATGCTTTAACTTTCCGCTTAACACGTGGATGTGATGGTTCAGCAACATCTTCTGTTTCTGCCCAGTCGGGTCTTTGCGTTTCCATATCTTCCATGGGGATCGGGCCTAGCAAATTGCAAGTTAGAACACAATTTATATAACACACTACAAAAAGAGCATTACACTTCAAATTTACCTGAAGAATGGCTCTTAGGTGATTCGTATTCCAGAAAGAATTCCCTAAACTTACGATTACACTCATCTATAATGTGAAAGAACCAAAATTAGAAGACAAAAATTCAAAAAAAAAGAATCTGGTTTTTGTTAGTACCCATGTCTGGCATCTGTGACGATGATGCTACTGTAGCTGGAGCAGAAGCCGGTGGAGTCGGAGTCGGAACTGGTGTTGCTCAGGCTGGCAGAGTCGGACTCAAGACTGCTGTTGTTCGGGCTGGCCGAACTGCCCGAACTGTGACCCTTGCTGGTGACGGTGATGAGGAGTCAATGGGATGCTTCCTAGGAGGCATATTTACCCTGTAAATTTAAAGAAATGGGGATTGTCAGCTATCTTCACAAAATAAATAAAATTACCTGTAACGATCAACACTACAATAATTGTAATCTATCAAACTTACGCTATTTTACATTCAAGTCTGCAGGTTCAATTCTTAATCCTGGACCCAAGTCAGTGCGTACCCACAAAACATCATCGGCTTGGTTAAATTCTGTGACGTCTTCGATCCCTCTGTCTTGTGCCAACAAGATGGCCTCATCTTCTTCGGCCCTCATATCGACGTTAACTTGAGGGATGTTGTATGTGTCCCGAGATCTCCAACGACACACAACACTCCTAGTTGGATCAATAGGGTCTTTTGAATAAAATACTTGTTGAGCTTCAGATGGATAGATGAAGGGTTCGTCTGCATACGTGTGCTTTGACGAATTCACTAACGTGTAATCAAGCCCATCATTAACACAACCAGTGCCCTTCTTTATCGAACCATCATCTACACTTAAATATGCTAATGCGACTCCATGGCCCAACGAAGACTTCGAGTACCATCTGCAGAACACCGTAAAATATCTCACTTTCTTCCCCCACAGTGGCAATGCCACTATTTTGAGTGGTCTGATTTTCATCAACTAGCTTTGTCTCAAACTTATAACCATTCCCAAAAAAACCTTTATACGACTTGGTTTCGCAATTGGGGTCACGACCAAGATATTGTAGATCTTCTATCGCATCGCCCTGTTGTGGTAAATTAATCACCTACACAATTTAATGATTAAACACCTTAGGTGTCAACAAAGGGGAGACGCTTTAATGGAAGAACATCAAAATTCTGCTTTAGGGGATAAACTCACCTGTGTTCTAAACCACCGCACAAAATGTAAGTGTTGCTCTGTCTGTATCCGATGATCGGTCCATTGGGGGTGTAGCCTTCTCAAGTAGTCTCTATGTTCTCTACAACCAAATGTAGAATAAATTAATTAAGTTGTGGTATATTGGTTTTGGACAGTATAATATTTAGTTAGAGGACTGGAATTACTTACAAGAGGTACGGATGAGCCTCTGGAGTGTTGAATAGTAAAAACCAGTGGAGTTGGTACACATCATCAGCGGTGAGCATATGAGAACGAGCTGCCCCTAAAGGTCTTGGTTCATACCTTACCGGTCTACTAATCTTGGACTCCATCCCATGTACATAACGTGCACAGAAAGTAGTTACTTCTTCCATCAAGTAACCTTCTGCAATGGATCCCTCCGGCCGATTTCTATTACGGATGTAATTCTTCAATGTAAGCAAGTGGCGTTCAATTGGGTACATCCATTTGTACTGCACTGGCCCTGCCAATCTGACCTCTATTGCTAGATGTATACTCAGATGAACCATGACGTCAAAAAACGAAGGTGGAAATATTCTCTCTAACTTGCACAAGATGAATGGGATGGCTGCCTCAAGTTTTTCCACGTTTTGCACATCAATCACTTTAGAACACAACTCCCTAAAGTAAGCTGAAAACTCATTCAATACTTTGTACACTAGCATTGAAATCGTTTTTCTCGACGCTAATGGAAGGAGCTGTTGCATGAGAACATGAAAATCATGACTCTTGAGGCCCACCATTTTCCTTGCTTTGACATGTACTTGGTTTGAGACATTGGAACTAAAACCTGACGGGAACTTCAATTACTTCAAAACACGTAGAAAACGTGTTTTTTCATTCTTCGTCAAACTGTACGCCGCATGAGGAATTAATACCTTCCCAACAACTTTTTTCGATAGCCGTGGATGGAGTTGTTTCCGTATGTTAAGAGTCTGCAAGTCTAGTCTAGACTTCAAATTATCCTTTGACTTTCCATCCTTTTCCAAGATTGTATTCAGAATATTGTCGCATACATTCTTCTCGATATGCATTGCATCTAAGTTGTGGCGAATGAGTAGACCACTCCAATACGGAAGTTCAAAAAATACACTCCTCTTCTTCCATCCTTCAGGCAAAGTGTTGGACTCCGTCTGAACCCCTTTCCCCTTCCCAAACATAGTGTTTTCATGCCCCACTAGACTACTCATAATGCCTTCACCCGATAAGGGAAGGGGGGTTCCATCTACTTCCTGTGTCCCATCAAATGACCTCTTATCTGCACGCCACCGATGATCATTCAGTAGAAACCTTCGGTGCCGCATGTAAACACATTTTCGACTGTGCGGCAGATATGATGAACCAGTGTTCACATGACAAGTGGGACATGCTTTGTACCCCTTCATACTGCAACCAGACAACATGCCATATGCAGGAAAGTCTGATATAGTCCACATTACCATTGCACGCATTTTAAAGAATGACCTTGTATGTGAATCGTAAGTCCTCACGCCTTATTCCCATAAAATTTTTAACTCATCAATCAACAGCTGCAGGTAGACGTCAATGTCGTTTCCCGGGGACTTCGGTCCATCAATAAGAAGAGTCATCATAAAATAAGGTTGTTTCATTGCCAACCAAGGAGGAAGGTTGTAGACAGTAATGGTTACTGGCCATGTACTATGGCTCGACCCTGACCCAAATCTAAATGGGCTGAAACCGTCACATGCAAGACCAAATCTAATGTTCCGGTGATCGGAACTAAAGGATGGATACAATTTGTCAAAGTGTTTCCATGCTGCTGAATCTCTAGGGTGAATCATCTTTCCCGCTTCAATTGCAGGTGTTGAACCATGCCATGTCATAAACTCAGATGTTATGTTGGACATAAACAACCGTTGCAACCTCGGAACCAAGGGAAAATGTCTAAGGACCTTTGCAGGTCTTGAAGTAGTCTGCACTCTCCCTTTTTTCTTGACCACCTATCTTAAGGATCCACATCTTGGACACTTATCGAGATCTTCAAAATCATTCTTGTATAATATACAGTCGTTCGGACATGCATGGATCTTCTTGTAACTCAATCCCAAGTCTGCCATCATTTTCTTTGACTCATACCAACTTTGTGGAAGCAAATTATCCGGGGGAAGGGTGTCTTTAAGAAGGGAAACAACATCTGAAAAGGATTTGTTGCTCCATCTATTCAAACACTTTAATTGGAATAAGTGCACCATGAAAGATAGTTTTGAGTATTTCTCACATCCTCCATATAGCGGCTTCTTCGCCTCTTCCAGTATCTTTTGAAATTTACGTTCTTCTGCATAATCAGGATCATTCGGAACGTTGTCTTCTTCCACATTGTGCATGAAAGCATCACCCAACATCCTTCCCATCTCCTCACCATGGCCAATCGGCACATTAATGTCAGTCTGTTCTTGTGGTCGCTCTCCGTGGTATGACCAGCTTTCGTTTACTGGGAAAAAACCCTCTAGGACTATATGGGTCTTGATGGTCTCACAGTCAAGGTTCTGTCCATTTTCACAC
>CM039668.1:9214551-9237051 GCA_022405105.1 Aristolochia contorta
GAGAGCAGGAGGGAGATAGAGAGAAAGATTGGAGAGATAGAGGGAGTGAGAGATTGAAATTTGAAAAAGATTGTGAGAATAAACCGAGAGACCGAAATATATAACAATGGAGAAATCAGAGAGAATAAGAAAGAGAGAAAACCCGAGAGAGAGAGAGAGAGGAAGATATAAGGAGAGGGAATTCAGGGAGAAAACAAAGAGAGAAAGCAAAGAGAAACAGTCACTGAATTACAAATTCGACACATCCACCATTGATTTTGAGAGAAACACACCGGTACGCATCCACCATCGATTCAACAAGGGATCTTCTAGTAAAATAGTTATAAGAATCATTCAATCCATAATTAAACACCATGGAAAAATCATTTAACAAAAAAAAAATGCAACTATACAATCAACAACTATATATCAAATAACTGAAGATAAAAACCTTAACGAAGAATTAATTCTAATAGATGCTACTCAGTAATAAAAACAACACTTACTGTAATGGAAAAGGTACTCGCGACTGTTCTGCGGTGCCTTTCGGGGACCGTTACTAGTCTCTGATTTTCGCCCAACGATTGCCTTCTCTCGCAGGTGGTCAACAGAGGGTTTGAGGAGGGAGAAACTGTAGCACAGAGGGAGGCAAAGAGATATATGGAGTGTTGTGTGAATAATGAGGAAGGAGGAAAAGGGGAAAAGAGAAAACTAGGAAGCAACTGAAAATTAATAGAACCAAAATAAAATTACCTGCGGCGAAGGAGAAGAGACTTCCGCCGGTGGGCGAGGAAGTTAGAGGGGTTCAATGTCGGGTCGCTGGCTGGAACGCCAAGCATGCCCCCGGAAATCGCCCCGAGAGGCTTAGGAAAAACGGGGTTTTGAAACCCGCGGGCGACGTCGAAGTAGGGTCTTCGGCCGGAGGAGTACGTGCGACGCCGAGAAGAGGAAAATGGAGAACTTTCCTGCGGAATGCCGGGGGCACGCCGGGGGAATGCCGTGGAACGCCAGGGAATGCCGGGGGAACCCCGGGAAACGCCGGAGGAACGCCTCTCACTTTGTTTTCACGCGCTCGTTTCCGTCGACGTGTTTCGACGAGTTTCGTCGAAAGAAAGGGTTTTTTATGTAGGCCCTACACTATCTTCCCGTTATGCGTGTAACGCAGCACGGGATGTTTGGTCCAAATCCGACCCAACTGGCGGATTGCCTTTGGCCGTCGGGTGGGTCGGAAACTCTTAAAATACGCCGACGGGTCATAAATAACCGTCGGCGGAAAGGTATTCCGTCGACGGATATATATCAACCCGTCGGCGAAGCTAACTTTTCTACCAGTGATATCTAGCCTAATGACTCTCATTGCCTATTACTAGCAAGACTAACCAAAGTAATGGAATATAAAAATGATAGAGGGACGTGATACTATATGCCATGCATTTATTTCATGCAATTCCACTGCTTGAGAATTTGATCGAACACCTAGTGGATCAAGGAATTAAGTGTTCTGCACCTGTATTCCCCTTTTAGACCTCTTAATCTTTCGATCTAAGAGTCTAATTAGGGAATCCAATGCATGTGGTCAACTTAATCACGTGTGGCAATGAGTAATTCCTATTTCGCTTGCAAGTTCCTCTATCCAACCACTTGTGGATGAGGAATCACATGCTGCCTAATGCTCGCATATCTTAATTTACCCTTCAGTGATTAATTAGGATTTTTAATTATGCTTAAATTTTTATCAATCAATTAATCATACAATGAAATATATATTAGAGAGACTCATTCATATAATTAATGCTCAAACCAGTACAATTCCACTTCAGTGATACATGGTCATGATCAAGTCCATATTCATTATGGGTTGGCTGTGTTGATTCTCTTATATCAACATCTGGGTAGATATTCATTATGGTCGGTACCAAACAGATTTTGACTGTCACTTCTACTATGGAAGTCGATTTCGCCTCCTGTTTTGAAGCTACACTGCATGGTGTATGGCTTAAAAGTACCATTTTTGGGCTTAAAGTTATGGATTTTATTTCAAGGCCATTGAGAAATTTTTGGGACAGCTCAACTACTATTTTTATGACTAAGAAATTAAAGAGCAGAATTCGAAGTAAACACATCAACATTAAGTACTTAGCCATAAGAAAACGTGTTAAAAAAATAAAGTGGTCATTGAGCACATTAACACTGAGTTGATGATTGTTGATCTTTTAACTAAAGACATGCAACCATTGAGATTTAATTATCATGTAGAAAAAATTGCACTTGGTTCCACTTTGTAATTGTATATATACATTTAGTTTATCTATGAAACTTTTATGTTCAGATATTTTCTCATATTCATGGGCACAATTATTTATTGAAAAAATATACTTCATTGGACCAAGAATAAACAGAGCGTTTATTCATTAAGTTTTGGTATCGCATAAGGAACTTTAGAGGTAAAATACATTGTAATAAATAGTTGATATTACTCGTCTTTAGAGGACTTATCTCTTTGATTCATGAGTTTTGTTTCATAATGAAGTTGTGAGTTATGCATCAAGTGGGAGCATGTAAATTTTTCTTTAATTTTAAAATATTTTTCATTAATGAAATAGAAAATGTATTAATGGCATAAAGTATTTTCTTATTAATTAAAAATATTTTTTCATGAAAAAAAAACATTAAGAAAACAAATTAAATGATGCATAAAGGTTAAAGGTTTAAAATTTATATTAAATAAATCTGAAAATCCATTTTGGCTTTAATCATTCGTAGCGGTAGAATGATGCCTATAAATAATGTCCTTAGTCCATGAGCTCGATTAGTTGAAGAAATCAGAGCTTGAAAGCACCAAATGATCATTCTGATGGTTTTGAAATTTAAATCCATGGAAATAGGCAAGTTACGATTTTCCTTATTTTATTTTGTATTTCATAGTTCATGAAGTTTAGAAACATGATTACTTAAAAACTTCTTACAGTGCCAGCTTCTAAAGTTTCCTTTGCATGAATGTTGAGCCTGGGAGATATCCAATGTCTCATTCTACACATCATTAGCCTGAAAGTTACCAGAAAGATCGTATGACATAATGGCAAACTATGTAAGAATCAGGAACAATGCGATTGACAATTACGGAGATTGGGAAGACTTATAAAGAAACAACTAATGCAACAGTAGATTCCTCCTCCATGAGAAGCAAAATGCTTGCGGCTGAATGCTGAGAGCTGAGAGAAGCCCGTGGTCACTGGTGTTCCATATCGTTTTGATGGGAGTTTATTCTGCTTTCACCTTCTGGCTCCTCTGCAATGGACCAAAAAAAAAAAGAGAAACATGGGCATACCCGACGGTCTTGATTTAAAACCGTCGGGTATGAGGATATAGACGTCGGTCCGGTCTGACCCAGTTGGTCCGGGTCGCATCAAATAGGAAACCCGTCGTCGGAATCACTTTACCCGACAGGTTTCTCGGACCGTCGAGGTAAATGTTTCACTCGACGGTCTATCCGTCGTGGAATTTTTTTTAATTTACGACGGTTTTATCCCGTCGGGGAAAGTTCATTTGTTAAAATTTTTTTCTTCAATTCGTTGTGTTTGGTTTCTTTCATATTTCACTGTTCCTAAGTTTTTCGTCACCTCAAAAACTTACCAAATCTTAGCTTCGTCTTCGCCGACTGCGGTGTCAGACGGCCGACGCGCGATTACGACGGCCGACGGTGGCTTACGACGGCCGACTCCCGATTACGACGGCCGACGCCCGATTACGACGACCGACCCCCGCTTACGACAGCCGACGCCCGATTACGACGGCCGACGCCCGATTACGACGGCCGACGCCCGATTACGACGGCCGACGCCCCCTTACGACGGCGAACCGCGGATTCTGACGGCAAGATCGTGATTCCGACGGCGAAGGACTGATTCCGACGGCGAAGGACTGATTCCGACGGAAAACGGTGCGACGGCGACCCCCTGATTCGTTGCGACGGCGACCCCCTGATTTGTTGCGACGGCAAAATCTCTGATTCCGACGGAAAATGGGCCGACGGCAAACCCCAAATTCGGCCGGAAAATGGTGCAAATCGCTTGTGGAACAGCCCCTCCCGATCCAGTAACGTTCTTCTGAGGTAAAAAAATTTCTTCTTAGCTAGGTTTTGACGAGTTTTGTTCTTCGATTTTGACATTTTCCTCTCTGTTTTTCGTTCTTCGATTTCGACATTTTCCTCTCTGTTTTTCGTTCTTCACCGTCCCCGGCTGTAAATGATGGGGACGGTTTATTTGGTTTTTTTTGCACAAGCTGCTGAATTAAGCAATCTCTTATTTTTTGTACTAAACTGTCAATCCCTCTCTTTGAATCAAATCTATCTTGTACGAGACCAATGTAAAATTTACTATTAAATTAATTTCTAGTATAACATTGTATCTTGAGATAATTTACATCACTGTACTTGGGCGGACCATAAGAATCACTTTATGTAGTGAATTACCTAAATCTAGGTGGGTATGATGGCAATTACTTAAAAAAAACTATAAAATATAACACATGAATATATAATTTATTAATAAACAACAAATAAAAGTTTCTATATATTTTGTTAATAATTTATTAATATAAAAGTTTCTATATATATATTATGTAGTGAATTACCTAAATCTAGACCTGTTTATATGTTGCACGGATTCAAACCGAATTATATAACATTACTAAATGAATTTTTTTTTGAGTAAGAACTCTCGTTGTACGTACCACTATTGAAAAGCAATCTCAAATTTTAACAGGTCTTGCACACATTGATGTAGGTGTCATCAGAGAGCTTCCAACTGCTATATAAATCTCCTTAAGGTATCTTCAACTCCTCATATTCTATCATGCAACTTTTTTTCGCGTTCTGGAGTTTACAAGTTTGTATTTGAATCAATATTATACTTGAATTTATAGCTTCATTACTTCTTATACTTGAAATTGTTTTAGAAAAGTACATGTTATGAGTTGGTTCACTATCATATAGCCGATCAATTTTGTGTACTACACTGCATGCATTTAACCATTTGTTAAATTGTAAAGCATTTATATCTCCTGTGTTCATTCATATATAGTACAGTTACTATTGGTCAAAACAAAGAATAAAAATGTAAAACCCCTACTGAGAGAGACTGTGAATTCTATGTTGATTTTGTTTACTTCTGTGGACTGATCCTATAATTTAATTCGGAAGACTATTCATAGTTTTTGTTACTAAAGCTATATTATATCATCAAACAGAAACCTAAGCCTTTTTTGACTAATGTATGTTGTGTCTTGTGATCCAAGGTGATCTTTATAACATATATAGAGGATATATTTTTTTTAGGTACATATAAAAGAGAAATAAATAGAGAAATATATGTTGTGATCCAAGGTGATCTTCATTGATATTGAAGTACATCTTTAAGACATAAATAAAAAAACTTGATTTATTTATATAATTAAGTTCAACTATATGTACGGATGCACTGACATTAATATTTGTTTTATTTAAATTAGTTCAGCTCCCATAAATCAAGTTGCTGGTATTCACATTATATACATGAGCTTAATGATGCTTATCATCAATTGCCATCGGCTGTGTATGAAATACTCATCATTCATTTCATGTCTTTTGTAGTCCCTCTTTGACAATTCCAATGAAGATGGACTACTTTAGTGATAAGAAATGGATGTACGAGTACAGAACAAACCCTGCTCGATGCCACCAGGACTTCGTGGGTGGAATCGATTACTTCATCCAGTATGCTAAACAGCAACTTGGGTTTAAAGAAAACAGTCCAATGCGGTGTCCAAGTGCCAAATGTGAGAACAGACATTATCTCGTGTGCGAGACCATCAAGTTCCATATAATTTTAGAAGGTTTTGCCCCACTATACAACAGGTGGTACTACCATGGGGAACGACCAGGAACTGAACGAGAATATGTCCAGGTGGAGACGAGACATGGCGAAGATATGAGAATGATGTTAGATGATGCATTTATGCAAGAAGTTGGAGACGACAGTGCTAATCCTATAGGTGATATCCCAGGATTGTGTAGATTCGAAGAATTACTAGATAAGGCGAAGAAACCACTATATGCTGGGTGTCATAAATATTCTACATTGTCCTTTATGGTCCACTTATTTCAGTTGAAGTGTTTGAACAAATGGACAAACAAGTTGCTCTCTGATGTGATAGCCCTCATCAAGGATACTCTTCCTGCAGATAATACTCTCCCAGAAAACTGGTACGAGTCAAAGAAATTGATGGCTGACTTGGGGATGGATTATGTAAAAATTCATGCATGCCCAAATGATTGTGTCTTATTCAGGAATGAATACAAGGATCTGGATAGTTGCCCAAGTTGTGGGTCGTCAAGATGGTCAGAAAAAAAGAAACTGGCAGATAAGAAAAATTGCAAGCCAACAAAAGTCCTACGACATTTTCCTTTGGTACCTAGGCTGCAGAGGATCTTTATGTCAAGGAAAACTGCGGAAATGATGTCGTGGCATGGAACTACTCTTGCAACTGAAGAAGGGAAGATGATTCACCCCAGAGATTCTGTTGCATGGAAGCACTTCAACGCCACACACTCGACTTTTAGTTCTGATCCACGAAACGTTCATCTTGGTCTTGTGACCGACTGTTTCAGTCCATTTAAAATTGGGATTGGGTCTAGCCGTAGTACATGGCCGGTAATCATCACTGTATACAACCTGCCTCCTTGGTTGGCAATGAAACAGAGCTACTTTATTATGAGTCTTCTAATTGATGGACCCAAATTGCCTGGTAATGACATTGACGTGTACTTGCAGCCCTTGATCGTTGAGTTGATGGTGTTGTGGGAATCGAGTGTGACGACTTATGATGCGCATACCGGGTCTACTTTTCAGATGCGCGCAACGGTGATGTGGACTATATCAGACTTCCCTGCATATGGGATGTTATCTGGTTGGAGTACTAAGGGGTACAAAGCTTGTCCTTCATGTAGTGTGAACACAAGTTCAATGTATCTGCCCCATAGCCGTAAATGTGTGTATATGAGACACCGAAGGTTCTTACTGGAAAATCACCCATGGCGAGGAGATAAAAAATCTTTCGATGGGACAGAGGAACGTGAAACCTCTCCTCCAAGCATTTCGGGCATTGATATCGTAAATATATGGGAAGGTCACGAGAATGTTGCATTCGGTAAGAGAAAAGGTAAAGGTCATCATTTACCAGAAGGGTGGAAGAATAAGAGCATTTTTTTTCAACTCCCATACTGGAGCACTTTATTGATCCGTCACAATTTAGATGTCATGCATGTCGAGAAGAATGTCTATGAAAGTATTTTGAGCACCATTTTGCAGAAAGATGGGAAGTCAAAGGACAACATAAAGTCAAGGTTAGATCTGCAGCGGCTAAATATACGTAAACCACTCCACCCAATGCCTTCACGTAACTTAGCTGGGAAAGTCATCATTCCTCATGCCTCATACAATATGACTAGGGAAGAGAAGACTAGGTTCCTCAGTGTTCTGAGACATTTGAAACTCCTTTCTGGGTTCTCCTCGAACATTTCCACCCAAGTTAAAGTCCAACAAAGGAAAATCATGGGGCTGAAGAGCCATGACTATCACGTTCTTATGCAACAACTCCTCCCGTTGGCATTGAGGAAATCAATTACTAGGCCTGTCTGCAAAGTCATAAATGAGTATTGTTCATTCTTCAGAGAATTATGTTCTAAGGTGCTAGATCTGAACAAAATTGAAAAGTTCGAAGCAACCATCCTGTTCATCTTGTGCAAGCTAGAAAGAATTTTTCCACCGGCATTTTTCGATGTTATGATCCACCTTACGCTACATTTACCCACTGAGGCAAGATTAGCAGGTCCGGTGCAGTATAGGTGGATGTACCCAATCGAGAGATATTTGTTGACATTGAAGAATTACGTACGTAATAAGAACTGACCCGAGGGATCTATTGCTGAAGGGTATTTAATGGAGGAAGCAACTACTTTTTGTGCTCGGTACGTTGTGGGAATTGAGACAAAGTTGACGAGACCAGTACGATACGTTGAAGGTCCTCTGGGGGCAGCTCACTCTTATTTCCTTACTACTAAGGAGGCGTATCGGGTCCATCGATTTGTACTGTTTAATAGTCCACAAACTCAGCAGTCCATAATGTACGTATTAAACCATCCATTTTCCCTGCGTCGTATATTTCTATTGATAAAAAAGTGTTAAGATAACTTAGTTACAATTGTGTTTAGGAAACACAGAGATTACCTGAGACAGTTGTATCCTCGTTGGACTGAACACAGAATACAGACTGAGCAGCACAATCAATTTGTGCAGTGGTTTCAAACAAATGTAAGTTACTCTTTGTGCATTTACTCTATCGGTTTTCACTGCCTTTTACATCATAGTTGACAGTTTGGGCTTCAAATGTGAAATGTAGATGACAAATCTTTCAGCTGATCAGGAGGAAGATAGGAAGGTATTAATGTCCCTTGTGCGCTGCCCCCATCGTGAGGCTAGATCATACAATGAGTTCTTTCATAATGGATACAAATTTGAGGCAGAGTCTGTTGATTTGTCACGGACTACTCAAAATAGTGGCATTGCAACAGTAGGAGAAGGGGAAGATATTTTTTATGGGGTACTACAAGACATTATAGAGGTGTACATGGGAACATGGGCACCCATCTGCTTGTTTAAGTATCTCTGGTATGACACGAAGGAGGGTATTGGTTGTAAGTTTGATGAATATGATTTCCCATTAATTAATACGACAAGGCGAAGTTACAAAGATGAACCCTACATTTTTCCATCGCAAGCACAACAAGTATTTTATTGTGAAGACCCTATTGACCCAAATTGGAGTGTCATCTGTCATTGGAAACCAAGGGCGACTTACGTCGATATCCCAGTGGGCAGTGTGCTTTCAGGTGCAGAATACGGTGAAACTTTGTTGCTGGCACAAGATCCAGGGGTGGGACAAATGGATGTGTCCAATACGGAATATGAGGATTTGTGGGTGCGTACAGAACTTGGTGCAGGTGTAAGGGTTGACGTGGCTGATTTGGATGTAACGTAATGTATGTCAGGTTATATGTACGTTGTTTCAATGGTGTAACTGTACTTTTTGATTGGTGTATTGTAATAAATTTGACAGCTGTTTTAAATGTATGTTTCAGGAGAGACAAAATGAAGGGCAAACAGCCAATGCAGACTCCACCTACGAGTCAATACGTGCGTTTGTAACGTGGACCTCCACCGGACTCGACCGAACCGCCCCATAGGATTTTCACTCTTATTCTGAATAATTTGAATTTTTATTTATTCTACTGTTTATGTATTGATCCAACTACTAATTATCAAGCTTGTGTAGATATTCGAGTTCTATTTCCAGAGTACACTTCCCCTTCGACCGACGGTTCAAGTAAAATTTAATCGTCTCCTTTAGTCTACTTCATATTGAGGTCAATACTAATATTTATGCTATAACATTTTGTGGTATTCTGATCTACTAGGGACATCTGGTAATGCCACTGCATTGGGTTCGTATACCCAACCATCTATAGAAGATGAAGGCATGGAACGAGTGACATGTGATGGGGAAGATGATGAGACTCAAAATCCGAATGAAGATTTTGAGGACCAGGCTGCAGAAGATGACAGGGAGGTAGTTTTGGAATCTGAACTACCCGAGGAACCCTTCAGCAGGAGGGGTAGGGGCCCAACTAGGGCATCTTCGTGTATGCCTACAGAAGGTGTGTGGAAGGTGCCCATTAAGAATGGGCAGATGACTATGAAATATCAGAGCTATTTGTCCAAGTTGATGGGAACTTATGCACGGGCTGAAACGTATTTCCCCCTCCACCTACAGTGGCGCGACTACGACGATAGGGAATATTCTACGTGGTTCACACATATCAATGTAAGCAATTATTTGTTTTACCTCATAACTGTTTATGCTTTTACGAAACTCATTCGAGATTTGTGCTTGAGGAAAAGTACAAATTAAATCGGTGAAAATGGGAGGAGGTGACCCGGCGTGTCGCTATGACAGCCATAAAGCCGGTGCTGCAAAAAATAATCAGAGATAACCGGGCGTCTTTTAAGAAGGCGCACTATGATGGAAAATCTGAAGAGGAACTGCGAGAAAATCTGATTTCCACTATCAGTCAAGAAGCATGGGATCAACTTGTTGCTTATTGGAATGATGATGCGATGGTGGAGATGTCCAAACAGAACAAGGTGAATAGGACATGAATGAGATCGACACACACTCTTAGGGCAAAGTCCCTAAGTCGTTTATATGAGGAGGAGGTAATGCTGTAATTTTTCACATCCTATTTTTTGTATGTGCATATCTAATTGAATTTTACTTGTGTTCTGACTGAAGTTGTTTTTCAATTCAGCAAGCCAAAAAGAAGGATGAATTCAGCTATGTGGAGTCTTACCTCCTAGCCCATAAGAGGAAAGACGGAACCTATCCAAATGAAAAAACGGCAGCAATATGCGTAAGTGATAGAAATAATTAAATTCATATGCAGAAGACATAGAGTCTTACCTCATAATCGTATTGGCTATTTCGTATACTAAGATATGTTTTTTTGCAGACCCAGGTTGAGACGGTTGCAATTGAACAAGAAGTACACCGGTCGAAGGATCCAGCAGAAGTGATACCTGTGTTGGACAAGGTGTTTGGGGGACACCACGGTGGCTACGAGCGGGGGTTTGGGCCTGGTGCACCCCCACGGAGAGGTGCGTCTGCGTTGACTACTATGAACACCATTGAGATTGCCACGCTCAGAGCAGAGTTGGGAGCAGAAAAATAAGGAGACCTTGAGAGAAACTTTGCAGAGTGAAAAGGAAGACAAAGTTAAAATGAAAGAGGAGATGGAAGTAATGAAGCAGCCAATGATGGCTATAATGGAATGGCAGAAATCTCAAGAGTCAGGTACAGGATCGAGTTCCATCACAAATTAAACTTGGCTTCAATTAAATTTATGACTCCACTTACTAATTTACACGATGATGATATTTTAGGTGGTTCATCTAGTCAACGCCGTCGTGCTAGCAAAAACATGACCTGTTAGTGGAACAGCTGGTGTGTATTTAACTTTAAAATTAATTTTTCAAGGTACCAATTTTCATTTTGTTTCTCGTTATAGAGAAGCTAAAAGGATTGCTAAGTTTGCAATCATTTTTTGTAGAATGACATGGGTTAATGATCTGCTAAAATGATATGTTCAAATCAACAGGTTAATAATCTGCTCAGTATATTTTATTTAACAAAATTGTCCTTCATGTTTTTCTTAAATATGTTGGTGCACTTACTACATGCTCTGTCATTTTGCTGACTAATGCATTCTAATATAATCTCAAATTTATTTTATCAGTTTCAAAATCGTAAAAATGCAAAGCTAATGTGGTTCCGTAGTGGGGAGAAAGGATATGGTTTGCAGTATCTACATTTTAGGCTTCACTGTATAATATCATTATAGGCATTTATTTGCAAATGGATGAGTCTTTACTTGCAATTGTATGACACTCATGACTGCTATGATTTTTTGGGAGACAGCCTTGCCTAGTTGGTCAGGCATATGTTTAGGATTGAGGGAGGCCGTGAAATAGAGCTCTTGTGCCTGCATACCCTAATTTGGTAGTCATTTATTATGAGCACCATTTTTTTTTCTTTCCTTATATTCCTTTGCCTTTCCCTCCTTCTAACTGCTCTCTATATTAAATTCATGTTCTCTATTTTATAGAAATAGTTTTTTTGTGGTTTTCTGAGGCTCTGTGAGTTTCTTGTGTATTTATCTTGTTGAGCAATTGGTCCTTTTTTTTTTAAGTTTTTTTATGATTCCATCAGGTTCTTCACTTCTACTTCATGACATTAAATGGCAGCAAGGTTGGATACTCTGCGTTTGACTTAAATAGTAGTGGAGAAAGGAAGAAGATGGAAAACTCAACTTTCAAACATTGGAAGACTGATGTGGATCTGAATGATGTTTTTTGCTTTATGTAATTGAAGGACTGTTCTATATGTTGTTTGAGTGGTACTTTGTGTGGTTTCTACATTGTCTTTTATTAATGTAAATTACATAATAGATTGTCCCTTGTTTGATTATTTGAGCCTTTCAGATATGTAAATGAGGACGAGGTTCTTATATCAGGTTGATTGTGTAAAATCTCAATCTCAAGAAAAAAATAAAAAAATAAAAAAAAAACAAGAGCCGACGGTCCTATAACCAACGGCACAAAAGAAAAAGAAAAAGACCTAACCTGACGGTGTATCTCCGTTGGCCCTGAGAAAGAACAATGAAGCCGACGCCAGAACACCGTCGGCTCAATGTCCGGGATTAAAACTGATCCGACGGTGTACGACCGTCGGGCAACGAAAACAATAGTTCCCGACGGTACAACACCATCGGCACACTATTCCGCCGAAAAGGAATTAGCCGACGGTGTATTGCCGTCGGCCCTGGGAAAGTCAATAGAAGCCGACGCAAATACACCGTCGGCTCAATGCCCTCAGAAAATCGTATCCGACGGTGTACAACCGTCGGTCAACGAATACAATAGTTCCCGACGGTACAACACTGTCGGCACACAATTCCTCCGATAAGTTATTAGCTGACGGTGTATCTACGTCGGCCCTAAGAAAGCCCAATGTAGCCGACGCAAATACACCGTCGGCTCAATGTCCACAGAAAAAATCGGATCCGACGGTGTACGACCGTCGGGCAACTAATCCTATAGTTCCCGACGGTAGAACACCGTCGGCACACTTTTCCTCTGTTAAGGAATTAGCCGACCGCGACCAGCCGCCGTCGGCCTGTTGGCAGCTCAGCGAAGCCGACGCCAATACACTGTCGGGCCAAGGGACTGCAAATTAAACATTTCCGACGGTATACGACCGTCGGGCTACGTAAATAATTGTACCCAACGGTACGAAACCGTCAGCTCAACTTTGCAACAATGATTTAATTAACCATACCCGACAGTGACCTCCCCGTCGGCCAAAGATTCTATGCTAATCCCGACGATGTACATCCATTGGCCAGACTCAAATTCGGACGTTTGTGTCGATGGAATAAACCCGTCGGGCTCTATCTCTATGTAAGCCGACGGGATTAATCCGTCGGCCAAGATTTGGTTAGGCGACGTGGTTAACCCGTCGTTAATAAATTTTCTGAAAGGTTTTTTCGACCGCCGTGTTCGCATTTTATTATCGCCGACTGTCATTAGCCGTCGTTATGTTATGTTTACGGCCGACGGTTAATTACCGTTGTGTAAACGTTTGGCCGACCCGGTATTGACCCGACGGTTTTTTCGCGTCGGGAAAGTCTTAGCCGATGGTATAGGTTGTTTAGCCGACGGTGTTTCACCATCGGGTAAACTCATTTTTCTTCCTTCCCTAGAGAAAACCAAAAACCAAAAAATTCCAAATTAATTAATATTTGGCAATATGACTGCAAAAAAAAAAAATCAGTGCATCATGTACATTTATTCTGATTATTTGATGAAGTTTGCATGGATGGTGCAGCTTCTTGGCTTTTACATCTGTAATGAGTGTGTTACTTTATCAGCTACGATACTGGGTTAGGAGTCAGGTGTATTGCTCGTGAATTTGTTTAAGACAGCTTTGTTCCCTACCATTTTTTCATAGATGAGATTCTTGCACCAGTATATTCAATCCTTCACTGCCCCATGACGTCAGATATTTGTTAGAGAGATAACTCAGCAGTATCATTATATGTAAAAGCCGGGCCATTATGATGAAGGGCATTATGATCCCTGTGGATTCACTAGAATGAAGTTAATCACGGCTAATTGAAGTTCACTATCGGCACCTTGGCTTATTTCTCCATGGAACTGCCACTGTTATTTTCTCTGCATGAAAGGAACGAGACCCATTCTTTGTAGTGCAAGAGAGATGAGAGGCATCTTACCCACCGTCCCTGGGGACATGACGAGCAAAGGTGGATGCTTCTCTCCCACATGAAGTGAATGTAAACGGACGTAGATATTGATTTCAACAGGTAGCAATTTAATCCAATGTTTGGTCCCAATAAGAGTGTTGATTAATTTAGAGTTCTCGTTTGGGTGAGAACAAAAACTACAGTAAGATTCTATTATCCCCTTCTCCTCTCTGTTATTCTTTTTTAGCTTTTGTTAATAGATACATAACTAAAAATAATGGAAAATTTTCCACCTTGTACACGGTGGAACCAAGAAAAACAACTTCATGTGAAGTTTAAAACTACCTACGATACATTCAGTTCTTATCTACTTATTCATATTTCGGGTATGGTTTTGATATATGGGATGATCTTTTCGCGTTACGCACGTAACGGGGCACAGGAACTTAGGTCCCATTTCAAATCGGGACCTAATAATTTCATATGGGCCCTTTAGGCCCATATGAATCTTATCGAAATCTGGCCCAACTGCCGGATTACATTCCCCAGCGATTGGGTCAGATTTCCCGTGATTCAGCCTACGCGTCATTCATAACCGCCGGCCGAATCGTCTTCCGCAGGCGGAACAAAATTTTTTAGTAGGTACCAACCCCTCCTAGAGGAAGCTTGTTCTCAAGCTTCAAATTCGGAAACTGATCAAATCAACAAGATTTTGGGTTCCAATGTTGCGTCCTCCTTTGGCAGCTGCTTCCACCCGATTAAATATTCTGCATCACATGCATCATGTTGCATCCATTTTAATCATCTATCAAGGACCTCTGATGTTTCTAATAAATGGAACGTCGTCCTCTGAAATTGGTAGAATTGGAGACCCTATAGAGGATGGTTCTCCATGATAAGGCATAAGCATTGAGACACGAAATACAGAATGAAGTTTAGCATATTCTAGAATTTGTAGTTTATAGGCGACCAGGCCCACCTTTTCAATTGTATGAAACGGTGCATAATACTTTACCACAACTTTATCTAATGTAGTAGCTGTCGAATAAGATGGACCTTGAAAAGAAGGAGAGCGGTGGGGGGGGTGCGGTGCGGGGGCGGCGGCGGGCAAATTAACATTCCACAAATGAGGCCATTGATGAACAAAACATTAGAGATAGTCACTTCAGTCTGGTCATCGGTTTGAGGATGGTAGGCCGAACTGAGCTGTAGTTTTTAACTAGATAGTTTAATGAATTCTTTCTAGAAACGGCTAATGAAGACAAGGTCTCTATCACTTGTAATTATTGCAGGCATTCTATGAAGTTTTATATTATGCTCAATGAATTTTTTGAGAATGGGTGAGTCAGCGAGATGTCACATGTATTTTTACTGAGTCCGACTACCAAAATTGTATATTTGTCCAATAAACATGGAAATCTTTGTCCTATAAACGTGGAAGTCCTTCGATGAAGTCTAAAGTGATTTCGCCTATGATGAAGTTGGTAAGGGCTGTAAAAGACTGGCTGGTTTAGCTGTCTCAATTTTCATTCGTTGGATACATTCATGGCCAAAAGAATTTCTTTTTGAGTCATTTGTAGGTTCTAAGAACTCCAGTATGACCCCCTACTTTTGTGTCATGTACATCGAAAAATAGTTTGTGTTTTATTAAAAGATTGTCCAAAAATATTGTCCTTTGCGTTGAACAAAAGAGAATTGTAGCTGTTGAGATTCTATAAGCATTCCTTAAAGAGATATCGGCTGAAAAAAGAATACTGTCAAGCCTTTTAATCTCCAATAGCAAACAACGGACCCGAGACTCTCTAAGCGTTGTACTCCCAATACCATATCCAAATTAGTTATGAGTAAAGAAAATAATTCAATGTGAAATATTGTACCATGAATATGGGTAGGGACATTCTCTTATCGTAATCTGGAATTCAAACTTTGTCTGTTTGCCTTCCTAGAAGAAAAGACTTCCATAAGGGTTATAGGAAGGTTTAATGTCACTGCCAATAGATTGCTTATGAAGTTACAGGTAGAACCAGAGTCAAGTAGTTCAATGAGGGATTTGTTTCCAGTAGAGATCCAAAGGCAAAGTGTATGAGGCGCTCCCCAGCCTGTTAAAGCATGCAATGTGATATTGGGTTCCGTTAATTCGTCATGTGGTTCATCAAAAAATGATTTTTCTTCAGTAAGAATTGAGTCAGTGTTATTAGCTTCTTCTAGAACAGAATTCTATTTTCAACAGTAATTGAGGCATTTGGCATTTGTGTGTGAAAAACGGGTACAGACAAAGAAGAACTATGTAAAGATTAAAAATTATTTATTTAATAGCTTGTATATTCAAGTATGTACATCTACTCTATTTATAGAGTTACACGAAGATTCCTAATCTGATTTTAAGTCTAATTCCACTTAGACTACAATGACCAAGTTCTAGTCTAATTACAATCTTAGTGTCCTATTAGGACACTAGGTTGATTTGTGAGTCAATGACTAACACGTCTCAACACTCCCCCTCAAGTTGGGGTTGTAAATATCATATAGTCCCAACTTGTCGCATAATATTTCGAATCTGATTCCTGCCAAAGCTTTGGTGAACAAATCTGCCTTTTGGTCTCCACTTCTCACGAATGGTGTGGAGATAATCCCGGACATCACTTGTTCTCAAAAAAAATGACAGTCTACTTCAATGTGTTTGGTTCGCTCTTGAAAGACTCGATTGCTGGCAATGAAGGTTGCAGCTTTATTGTCTCACTCCATTGGCATAGGCAACTTTACCTCTTGGCCAAACTCTGTAACCAAAGACTTAACCCACATAAGTTCACAAGCAGTGTGGGCCACAGCTCGGTATTCAGCTTCAGCACTTGATCTTGCTACAACAGACTGTTTCTTGCTCTTCCTCGTTACAAGATTTCCTCCCACAAACATACAATAACCACTGGTTGATTTTCTGTCTGTCGTGGAGCCTGCATAGTCTGCATCTAAGGCTGCACTTATATTTTTATGCCCATTATTGCGAAATAGAAATCCTTTACCTAGTGACTTCTTTAAGTATCTGAGAATTCTATAAACTGCTTCAAGGTGATTTGTCTGTGGTTCTTCCATGAATCTACTCACAAAACTAACAACAAACATAATATCTGGCCTTGTGACTGTTGCATATAATACTTTTTCAACCAGTCTTCTATAGCGTGCCTTATCCTCTAGTGTTGGAGAATATATGTCGAATAACGAGCAATTCAGGTCCATGGGCGTCTCTGCTGATCTCGTGCCTAACAAACCTGTTTCTTTAAAATGTCTAGCACATATTTCCTTTGGGTCACAAATTGACCAGTAGCACTTCGTGCTACTTCAATACCCAAAAAATATTTTAAGAAACCAAGGTCCTTAGTCTGAAACCTTGATGGAAGATACTTTTTAGCTTCTATTATGCCAGCATGTTCATCTCCCAAGATAATAATATCATCCACATATACCAACACAATAACTATCCCACTCTGTCGTTTCAGAATAAAAACCAACTGATCAGATCCACTACGGTGGAAACCAAACGAGAACATTACTTGACTCAGCTTTTCGAACCATGCTCTAGGACTCTGTTTTAAACCATACAATGACTTACGCAATTTACACACCTTGCGTTCCTCCCCCTTGAGCAACGAACCCAGGAGGTTGCTCCATATATACCTCCTCTCTGAGATCTCCATATAAGAAAGCATTCTTGGCATTCAACTGATGTAGGGACCATCCCTTGTTAACTGCAACAGATAATAAGATCCGAATAGAATTTAGCGATCAATAAGAGAGAAAGTCTCACCACAATCGATCCCAAGGGTCTGAGTATAGCCTTTTGCCACAAGGCGTGCTTTGAATTGTGCAACTTCTCCTTTTTCATTGTATTTTATTGTATATACCCACCTGCAACCAACAATTTTTGCAACTGGTGGGGCAATGCATAAATCCCAAGTATGCTGGTCCTCAACTGCATGCATCTCATCTAACATAGCTTGCTGCCACTTTGGCGTAGACAAGGCTTCTGACACAAAGTGAGGAACAATAGTGGAGTCGATAGTGGAAACAAACAATTTATATGGAGGAGATAACCGTGAGAGTGAAACAAAGTTGAAAATAGGGTGATTAGTACAATAACGAACCCCTTTCCGACCAGAAATGGGTAAGTGTAAATCTGTAAATTCAGAAGAAGGAGATAGAGAAGATTTTGACCTGTCTGAGAATTCAACTGGAGCAGGAGAGAAGGTTGGTGCACATTCTGATTTTTGAGGCTCCTGTGGACTCTTCAACCATTGTGGAAAAACATATTTGGGGACTCAGACCCACTACCAAAGTAGGAGACATTATACAAAAATGACACATTAATGGACGTGAACCAACGACGTGAGGATGGATGATAACATCTGTATCTCTTTTATTGTCTCAAGTATCCTAAGAACACACAACATATGGACCGAGGTGACAACTTGTGTTTTTTCGGATGATGTGTTGACAACATAGCATACACATCCAAATACATGTGGTTCAACCGAGTATATAGGAGATTTTGGGGACAATACTTGGAGTGGCAGTTGACCCTTTAAGGCAAAAGATGGCATACAATTGATGAGCATTCATGCTGTTAGTAATGCATTACACCATAGATAGTGTGGGACAGACATATGAAACAATAAGGATCGTGTAGTGTCTAACAAGTGTCTATTTTTACATTCAGCCACTCCGTTTTGTTGTAGTGTGTATGGACATGAAAACTCATGGACGATGCCTTTTTCAACACAAAAGGAGAGAAGCTCAGTTGAAACATATTTTTTTATCATTATCACTCCGTAAAATTTTAATTAAACAACTATACTGAGTTTGTATTTCATCATAGAACTGCTGAAAAATGTAGTAAACCTCAGATTTTTGTTTCATGAGATAGACCCAACAAACACGACTGAAATCATCAATAAAAGACACAAAATAATGATAACCATTGAGACTAGACACGGAACAAGGACCCCACACATCTGAATGAACTAACTGAAAAGAAGAATAAGCAAATATACTATCTCTAGAGGGAAGAGAAACTCTGTGTTGTTTAGCCAGTTGGCATGCGTCACAGTTTATCTCAAATCCTCTAGATAATGAGGGAACCATTCGAAGGAGCTTATCCTTACTTGGATGACCCAAACGAGTGTGCCACTCCATTGGCGAAAGAGATAGACAAGCTACTAAATTCTGAGGTTGCTCCAGAACGTACACGCCACCTTTCTCAATTCCCGTACCAATCATCACTCCCGTCTCGTGGTCCTGAAATATACAACGGTCAGAAAGGAATAATATTTTACATTGTAACTGTTTTTTCAACTGACTAACGGAAAGTAGATTGACCAAAAAAGAGGGGACAACAAGAACACCACTAAGGGAAATTGTACTGGATAAAGATAAGGTACCTATTCCAGTGACCTGAGACCGAGACCCATTGGCAATGGACACATGACCCAAATTCGAATGATAATGAATAGAAGACAATAAAGAAGGAGTACATGTCATGTGTGTAAAATCTCCGGAGTCTATGACCCAGTTAGGTTTTACCCCTTTTAACATGTAATGCAGAATAACCTGTATGGGCTTGAGTTGCTATAGGTTCTGAAGATGGAGATGCTGGCTGGCCAACTCGGGTCATCAAGTATTGTAGTTCTATTTTGAGAGTAGCTAGCTGACTCTGAGTGTCATTTTGAGTGGCTTGGTTGGCCCAAGGGAGTTGTTCATTTTTCTTGGCCCGGTTAGGCCTACCATACTTCTTCCAGCAATGTTTTGGCAGGTGATTTTTTAGCCCACAATGAGGGCATGGATTGTAGCGGTCTCTATTTTTTTCATGACCTCCCCCTATCTGTGAACTTTTTGGTGTATTCTTATTACCTCCTTGTACAACCATAGCAGATGAGTCTGATTGATTAACAGAGATTTTGTTTGGCACTGCTGGTTCTGCTCTCATGAGACAATCATACACATCTTCATATGTGGACTTATCCGTTCGTGCAAGAGTTTGTGCTCGAATAGGCTCATACTCTGGTCCAAGGGCATGAAGGAAATGAGCAATGATCAACTCTTCTCTTTGTCTCCTCATCATAGTCTCATCTCGGGTAAAAGGGTACAACTTGTTTATTTCTTGAATAACAGTCTCAAATTCTCCCGCAAAGTCCACAAAGGTTTTCCCTTCACGGTTAAGACTAAAAATTTTTGCATATAAGTCATAAACCCGAGATAAGTTGTTCTGTTGAGAGTACCTGTTTCGCAGCTTGTTCCACATCTCATAAGCACTGTCAAGGTAGATGATCACAAGGGTGATATGATTCTCCAAACTTGCCAAAATCCATGACATAACCATCTGATTACTGGCAGACCCACCTTCCGTTCTTCGTTCAGGAGGTTCTTCAAAGATGAGTTTTGATTTCTTCCTTACGCCAATATGTATTTCAGCAGCCCGCGCCCAAAAAAGATAATTTTTGCCATTGAATTTTTCACTAGAGATTTTTCCAGATGAGTCATCCTTGTCTTCTTCATGTACTAGCTTAATTCAAAGCCAGTCATCTCTTCACTCATTTTTTTTTCAAGATCCGGGCCGGGTCGGGTCGACTCGGTCCAGTTCGGTCCGAGTCTGATCGGCTTGGTTCAGTCCGGTCTGGTTCGGTTTGAGTCTGTCTTGTTCGGGTCAGTCAGCTCTGCTCAGTTTTGTCCGGGCCTTGTCGGGCAGTTAGGGAGAAATTACTTAGGGAAATAAACCCTAAGAGAAGAACTTCCGCAGGAGATGCGGCGACAGCGGAGGTGCGGCAAGAGTCTGAGGAGTTTCGGTAGGGGGCCGCGACGGCGAGACGAGGATCGCGATGGCGAGACGAGGGCCGCGACGGTGAGTGCGAGGGCAAAGTCTGCGGCAGTCGAAGGCCGAGGAGAGCCTGGCAGCAGGCCAAGACGGCGATGCTGCAAGCGGAAGCGACGGCAGCAACGGAGGCGGCTTCGGCGAGTTCAACGAATCCGCAGTAGGCCGAGAGACCAGAGGATTCCCGCTCTGTGATGCCAATCTTAAAAATCAAGCCGGGACACGTACAAATCTTTGTCTAGACAACAACAAGGATTCCTGCTCTAATACCAAGTGAAAAACGGGTACAGAAAAAGAAGAACGAAGTAAAGAATAAAAATGCTTTATTTAATAGCTTGTATATTCAAGTATGTTCATCTACTCTATTTATAGAGCTACACAAAGATTCCAAATCTGATTTTAAGTCTAATTCCTCTTAGACTACAATGACCAAGTTCTAGTCTAATTACAACTCTTAGTGTCCTATTAGGACACTAGGTTGATTTGTGAGCCAATAACTAACACGTCTCCGGTTCAATTAACAGAACGGAAATAGCTCTTCTGAACCCATTTTACCCAATTACTGTTTAAATAAGGCTAATATGGTAAATTTAACTACCCAATTAGTCTAACTGTAAATTTACAATTTTCATATGCATGACCCTAATATCCTTTCAATTGTTTTCATTACCTGTAGTGAAAATTAGTAAACGAGTTGAAATATTTAAAAAGAATCTTAAATATTTTATTTTTTTAATTAATAAAGTCAATCTCTATTAATTTAGAATCTCATATATCATTCATCATAATAATGTAATAGTAATGAGATAAACATTGCAGGTAAACACATGTAAGTATATCTACATATATTCATCATGTTATATAGATTTTAAAATTTATGTGATTGTTAGAGGTTAATATCTAGTGAATAAGTTATTACTTTGTTATATTGTTGTCCTTATTGATACAATGATGAAAATAAAATAGTCTTACTATTTTAGAAATTATAAAATCAATCATATTTCAATTATTAGATCTATTTTAGTACAAAGTCATTTTTTATCCTCGTTTGCATGTTTTTGGGGACCAAGAAATTAGATTTTTATGTCTCTTTTTTAGGAGGATATTTACTTCATATTAGAATGAAAAATGATATCAGTACGTTTTAAAAACCGAACCGACTCGGCCAGTTCGATCTGGTTCAACCGGACCAGTGAATGGTTCGGTTTGCTCAAAAACTCGTAAAAGGTTAAAAACCGGATGACCTGGCTGGTTTTATTGGTTCAACCGCTCGACCGTTAAATGGGCTGAACCGGTTGAATCGGTCTAGTTACGTTTGACCGAAACCATTTAAATTAACTTTAGATATGAACCAAATTGGGAAAGTGATGAACCGATCTAGTTAGTTACATTTTATTTTTAAACTTTATATTTTGTTTTATATGATGCTTTTTAGCACTTTTAATTGTTGTATTTTAAAACTTGTTTTTGGAATATAGAAATATTATTATGAATTTTTAAGGAGATACAACTCATACCCGATTCAACCACCGGTTGAACCAGAATCGGATGCGCCACCGCTACAATAACCGGTTCAGTTTTTATAACATTAACTAGTACTGCATTATTTTACTCGAAGGCTTTACCTCGCAATGTGACAACATAGTTGGCGGTCCAGTAAAGAGAAGATTTAGGGTTTAAGGTTGACCAATAGTATAGGAGATAATATTTCATATAAAATACAAAATCTTGCCGATTTATCTACGAGTTT
>CM039668.1:9247151-9249651 GCA_022405105.1 Aristolochia contorta
GAGAGAGAGAGAGAGAGAGAGAGAGAGAGAGAGAGAGAGAGAGAGAGAGAGAGAGAGAGAGAGAGAGAGAGAGAGAGAGAGAGAGAGAGAGAGAGAGAGAGAGAGAGAGAGAGAGAGAGAGAGAGAGAGAGAGAGAGAGAGAGAGAGAGAGAGAGAGAGAGAGAGAGAGAGAGAGAGAGAGAGAGAGAGAGAGAGAGAGAGAGAGAGAGAGAGAGAGAGAGAGAGAGAGAGAGAGAGAGAGAGAGAGAGAGAGAGAGAGAGAGAGAGAGAGAGAGAGAGAGAGAGAGAGAGAGAGAGAGAGAGAGAGAGAGAGAGAGAGAGAGAGAGAGAGAGAGAGAGAGAGAGAGAGAGAGAGAGAGAGAGAGAGAGAGAGAGAGAGAGAGAGAGAGAGAGAGAGAGAGAGAGAGAGAGAGAGAGAGAGAGAGAGAGAGAGAGAGAGAGAGAGAGAGAGAGAGAGAGAGAGAGAGAGAGAGAGAGAGAGAGAGAGAGAGAGAGAGAGAGAGAGAGAGAGAGAGAGAGAGAGAGAGAGAGAGAGAGAGAGAGAGAGAGAGAGAGAGAGAGAGAGAGAGAGAGAGAGAGAGAGAGAGAGAGAGAGAGAGAGAGAGAGAGAGAGAGAGAGAGAGAGAGAGAGAGAGAGAGAGAGAGAGAGAGAGAGAGAGAGAGAGAGAGAGAGAGAGAGAGAGAGAGAGAGAGAGAGAGAGAGAGAGAGAGAGAGAGAGAGAGAGAGAGAGAGAGAGAGAGAGAGAGAGAGAGAGAGAGAGAGAGAGAGAGAGAGAGAGAGAGAGAGAGAGAGAGAGAGAGAGAGAGAGAGAGAGAGAGAGAGAGAGAGAGAGAGAGAGAGAGAGAGAGAGAGAGAGAGAGAGAGAGAGAGAGAGAGAGAGAGAGAGAGAGAGAGAGAGAGAGAGAGAGAGAGAGAGAGAGAGAGAGAGAGAGAGAGAGAGAGAGAGAGAGAGAGAGAGAGAGAGAGAGAGAGAGAGAGAGAGAGAGAGAGAGAGAGAGAGAGAGAGAGAGAGAGAGAGAGAGAGAGAGAGAGAGAGAGAGAGAGAGAGAGAGAGAGAGAGAGAGAGAGAGAGAGAGAGAGAGAGAGAGAGAGAGAGAGAGAGAGAGAAAAGAAAGAGAGAGAGAGAGAGAGAGAGAGAGAGAGAGAGAGAGAGAGAGAGAGAGAGAGAGAGAGAGAGAGAGAGAGAGAGAGAGAGAGAGAGAGAGAGAGAGAGAGAGAGAGAGAGAGAGAGAGAGAGAGAGAGAGAGAGAGAGAGAGAGAGAGAGAGAGAGAGAGAGAGAGAGAGAGAGAGAGAGAGAGAGAGAGAGAGAGAGAGAGAGAGAGAGAGAGAGAGAGAGAGAGAGAGAGAGAGAGAGAGAGAGAGAGAGAGAGAGAGAGAGAGAGAGAGAGAGAGAGAGAGAGAGAGAGAGAGAGAGAGAGAGAGAGAGAGAGAGAGAGAGAGAGAGAGAGAGAGAGAGAGAGAGAGAGAGAGAGAGAGAGAGAGAGAGAGAGAGAGAGAGAGAGAGAGAGAGAGAGAGAGAGAGAGAGAGAGAGAGAGAGAGAGAGAGAGAGAGAGAGAGAGAGAGAGAGAGAGAGAGAGAGAGAGAGAGAGAGAGAGAGAGAGAGAGAGAGAGAGAGAGAGAGAGAGAGAGAGAGAGAGAGAGAGAGAGAGAAAAGAGAGAGAGAGAGAGAGAGAGAGAGAGAGAGAGAGAGAGAGAGAGAGAGAGAGAGAGAGAGAGAGAGAGAGAGAGAGAGAGAGAGAGAGAGCCGAGAGAGAGAGAGAGAGAGAGAGAGAGAGAGAGAGAGAGAGAGAGAGAGAGAGAGAGAGAGAGAGAGAGAGAGAGAGAGAGAGAGAGAGAGAGAGAGAGAGAGAGAGAGAGAGAGAGAGAGAGAGAGAGAGAGAGAGAGAGAGAGAGAGAGAGAGAGAGAGAGAGAGAGAGAGAGAGAGAGAGAGAGAGAGAGAGAGAGAGAGAGAGAGAGAGAGAGAGAGAGAGAGAGAGAGAGAGAGAGAGAGAGAGAGAGAGAGAGAGAGAGAGAGAGAGAGAGAGAGAGAGAGAGAGAGAGAGAGAGAGAGAGAGAGAGAGAGAGAGAGAGAGAGAGAGAGAGAGAGAGAGAGAGAGAGAGAGAGAGAGAGAGAGAGAGAGAGAGAGAGAGAGAGAGAGAGAGAGAGAGAGAGAGAGAGAGAGAGAGAGAGAGAGAGAGAGAGAGAGAGAGAGAGAGAGAGAGAGAGAGAGAGAGAGAGAGAGAGAGAGAGAGAGAGAGAGAGAGAGAGAGAGAGAGAGAGAGAGAGAGAGAGAGAGAGAGAGAGAGAGAGAGAGAGAGAGAGAGAGAGAGAGAGAGAGAGAGAGAGAGAGAGAGAGAGAGAGAGAGAGAGAGAGAGAGAGAGAGAGAGAGAGAGAGAGAGAGAGAGAGAGAGAGAGAGAGAGAGAGAGAGAGAGAGAGAGAGAGAGAGAGAGAGAGAGAGAGAGAGAGAGAGAGAGAGAGAGAGAGAGAGAGAGAGAGAGAGAGAGAGAGAGAGAG
>CM039668.1:9259651-9282151 GCA_022405105.1 Aristolochia contorta
AGGGAGAGGAAGTCAGAGAGACTAGTACTTTTTCTTCTTAATTTTTTGGCACACGGCTTTCTCTAATTCCTTCTTTTCTTCAGGACTCTTCTCTTAAATCTTTCTGAACGTTGATTCCCTCCTATGCGTATAAGTTCGAAAATTTCTCTCTTTTCTTCTTACTCACTATAAAAAATTCTAATTTCTCGATTCTCTGCGTACTCTATTCTATTAGGAAAACACTAATCTAGGGAAATCATGTCTGATAAATTAAAAATTTACAAACAGCCCGTTGGATGTTTTCCGTTGCAAAATTTTCAAAAAATAAAGTTACTTTATTCGGTAAAGAATTTCCCAAGGAAGATAACTGGGATAAAAGTTATAGAAATCATATTATTCGTCTTTCTCAAAAAGAATGTGATGAAAGAAAAGCTAAATATATTTGGTGTCCCCTTGTTCCTCTCAATGATTTTGAATTACCCAAAGATTTTTAATCTGAATTCTTCTGTTTAATTGTCTTTACATTTCCAACTGGTATCCGAGCCATGTTTCCTTGGCCGATTATTTCAAATAAAATTTTTTTCAGATACTCTACTTTGACAATGAGTAAAGCTAAAGACGATACGACTGTCTAGAAAGTTCTACCTCCTATGTGAATATGTCATTTCTTTACAATACGTTATAGCAGAAGGTCGCGAACAAAATATTCCAAAGCATTATCTTTCTATGTGCCAAGCTTTCGGAGAAATAATATAAGGAATACTTATTTGTAATAATAACTAAGGCTTCGGCTATAATTTATGAATTTTAATATATCTCCTATCTTTCAAACGGAGTGACGAAATAACGACTATGTTATGTATTTAACTCCTGAGCTAATTAGCGAGACAATGGGAGAAGAAAGAGTTTTTCTAACTTTAAGTGCTTTTAATATTCTACCTTCAGAAATAAGTCAAGAAATTATATTTCTTATTTTATGTGAAGAAATCAAAGACATCAAGCCCGATTCTTCTGACTGGTTTATTGAAGAATACTATTTTGAAGATAATGATTTTACTAGTTTTGATTAATACAAAGAATATTATGATAATGATTATGACTTTGATGAATGGTCTAGTATCTCCTTTGATTAAATGGAATCTATAACAAATTATTTACTAGAAATACTTTCTGAAATAAAGAATTAAAAAGAAGATATGATTTCTTTAAAAAACAATATAACCCTTCTTCAATATGAAATTGAAGAATTTGGTTATTGTTTTGGCAAATCAAAGGATAATAAAATTTAAAAACTCGAAGAAAAAATTGATATTGTTTTAGAAAAACTCCCTGAAAGGAAAGAGAGTCAAAAGTCTTTCTTTTTAGAAAAAGAATTTGAAGCATTAAAATTACAAAAAGCCGAAGTTTGAGTAAAATGGTGTAGAGAAGATGAATTCAAAATTCTTTTAGAAAATGAAGAAAAAATATATCTAGAGAAAAATTTATCTCTCCTAATTTCTGAAAAGAAAAAAGAAATAATTTCTTAAAATGGAAGATCTCACTGAAAAGGTTGGTAATCTAGAACTTTTAGATACTTACAAAGTTAAAATGAATAAAACCAACCCTGGAAATTCTAGTGGACTGACAGTGTTTATTGTTGATTCTAATAAAAGACATAGAACTGAGGTTAAAGAAGAATTTGAAGATTCTCCCTTCTTTTCTAAAAAATATTATTCTAAAAAATAAACTGCAAAAAGAAAATCCAAATCAGATACATTTTCTGATTTATTCAAACCAAAAATTGACCATACCCTCTCTCTAGATACAGAAGGAACCAGATTAAATCTTGATTGCGTCTTTGATATTCATGATGTCGTAACGAAATGGCAGACAAATATGGCTATTTATTTCATTAGTCATCCTGATCTAGATTTTGTGAAGAAATCCTGAATTTTAATTGCCAGCCTAGATGGAAATGTTTCCAATTGGTTTAAAGGTTTATCAACAACTGACATTCGTCTACTTGAAGAAAGAATAAGAACCTTTTTTGTAGCTGGACAAGATGACAAAGCTGTCCAATTCTTACAGAAATCATTCTAAAAGAATTTGATGGTAGAAATTACCAAGATTCTAGTGAAGCAATGAGAGATGCTCTAAAAGAATCTGAAGTGAAAGTAACCAATCTTTCTTTCTGCGATATGCAATATATTGTAGAATATTCTTGTGAATTTGCTAAATATCATTACCATCAGTATAATGGTCTTGAAAATCAATATATTTGGCTTAATATGTATTTTCAAAAGCTGCCCTTCCCTTGGAATATATACTTTGATAGAGAATTTGAAAAATTTATGAAAACTTCTAATGATCCTTATAATGCTACTTTACAAGGAAGTATTAGATTTTTGAAAACAGAATTAGCAAGAATTTGCGAGATGAGAAGATTAAATAGACAGAGTAAAAATATCAAGAATACTATTTCCTGTGAATTAATTCCACATGCTTCTCAGTGGGGTTGTAAAACTACTAAAAAGAAATCTTATCCAAAACAAAAATCTACTTCAAAGAATAAAAATACAAAAATCACAAAAGATTTTCAAAAAATAAGATAAATCCTAAAATAAATTATTTCAGGAAAAAACAAATTTTTCAAAAGAAAAATAACAGTTGTAAATGTTGGAATTGTAATGAAGAAGGACATTATGCAAATGAATGTCCCTAACCAAAGAAGCAAGTTCGTTTCTGAGACATCTATGAAGACATTACTTATTCTGAAATTTCTTCCGATGAATCTTTAATTGAACTTAATTTATCTTTTGAAACTAGCTCAGAATCTAACTATTCTTCTAGTTCAGAATGAGTCAACCTGAACCAACCAGTGAAATCCAAACCAATCCAAATACTGAGATTAATTCTATCCCAGAATTAGATAGTACCAAAGTTTATGAAGCACCAAGAGGTTATGCTCTTAATGCAACCTTCGATAAATCAAAATTAAAAAAGATCTGTGATTTAAAATTACAAGATGATAGATCTAGCAGATCTTTTCTAGAAAATATAAGAAATTTCTTTTCTAGGAAAAAGATTGAGTATCATGAATATCATGGAATAGAAAAACCTTTGTTGATAGATCTGATTAATGGATCTGTAAATTTGAATTTAATTACCCCAAATACGGTTAAATGTGCTTTAAGAAAAATAAAACTAGAAGATAGAAAAAAAATTAATTATGTCTATATTTCTGAAATTCAGGTTTTAGTCAAATCCTTATTTAAACCAGGAATTGATTCTCCTATCACTTTAAGCCTTCATGATCGAAGATTTAAAAATGCTATTGATTCTCATTTTGGTACAGTGGAAGGAAATTTGGTTTACAAAAGCTTTTGTTCAAAATAAAACCCAATTATTGTATTTCTATTTTTGACAAAAACTTGAAAGATTCCGTAAGTCTATACTTCAAGTTTCATCGCGAAAATATTCAAAAATCAGGAAATTCTATCTTTTCGATTTTATATTCAGGACTTTTTACTTTTACCAATTCGAATTTTGCTAAACATCTTTTAACAGAAAAATTCATTACAATTAATAAACTCTGAGATGAATTTAGTGTTGTCGTTCAACATGTTTTTTAAACTCCTAGTTTTCCTGAAAATTACAATCTTGAAGTCAATGATTCTAATATTCAAATACCAAAGATTGAGGGAAATGAACCCGAAGAAAGTAGAATCCTTTTTAGAGATGGTCAGCTAGTTCGAGGAGAATCAAGTAACTCTTCAAAGCGTATTAGAACAGTCACTATACTAGCTCCTAGAACTTCTTTCTCCAACCCTCCATTTTAGACTTTAAAAGCTTCCTATTTCAATGGAAGAGAATTTCGGGATAACCACATTTTATTAGATACTGGAGCTTCTCAAAATCATATTAAAATTCTCAGAATAGGAACATTAAATGCATGTAGAGTCCCACCTATCAGATATCAAAATCACAATCGACATGTAGTATAAATGGATTCTGAGGTCCTTGTTCCAATTCAGTTTATTGAATGAGAGCTAACTATACCTTGCTACATAGATCCTCTCATGACTACTGATGCTTTTGATATTATATTAGGAAATATTTTCCTCTCCGCAATGTCAGACTATTCTATTACTCCTGAAAAGTTTATTGCAACTTTTAAGGGACAAAGTGTTTCCTATTTTAAACTATGAAAACACAAGGAATCCCTGTTAGTGTTTTTATTCAAATCTCTTTGAATGATTTAATGCTTTGCGCATTAATAGACACCGGAGCTGAAGTCTCAATAGGTCAAAAACACATTTAAAAAAATTGGAAAAAAGATAAAAAAATACAAATAACAGGCATAAATGGTATTTCTTCATCTTGTGATTACCTAGATGAACAAGAAATACTTTTAGGCTCAACAATGGCAGAAGTCCCTCGAATCATTTGTCTAGATACAGTTCGACTAGATTTACTCCTTGGAAATGATTTTATTCAACGTTTCCAATGTTATAAACAGACTACCCATAGGGTCAGTTTTCTTACTCCCTGTAACCATTGGTTACACGTGCCACGGGAATTTAAACCATACAGAGTTCAGCCAGCACCGCATGGTGAAGGGAACTTTACAAAAATTCCAATGGAAGTCTCTATTTTAAACTGCTCTATTTCAATTAGAAAAACTGATCTAATTTCTCAGATCAGATTTCCTTATGGAGAAAAACCACTCCAATTTTGGAATCCTTCACATCCTAGAGCTGAAATAAAACTGACAGAGTCAGTCATCATAAGAGTTAAACCAATGATGTATACCGAAAATGATCGTAAAGAATTTGCCATTCAAATTAAGGATTTATTAGATAAAAACTTATTTAAAAGTCTCATAGTCCTCATTCCAGTCCAGCGTTTATGGTTAGAAACCATGCAGAAATTCTTAGAGGAAAACCTAGAATGGTAATCAATTATAAAGAATTAAACAAATATAGTTCTTTTGACGGGTATTTTCTCCCTAATAAAGATTGTGTTATCAACTTAGCTAGAGGAAAAAGGTTCTTTTCAAAATTTGACTGTAACTCAGGATTTTGACAAATCAAAATGGAAGAAAAATCTATTCCTTTAACAGCTATTTCTACCCCTCAAGGTCATTATGAATGGATAGTTATGCCCATAGGATTAAAAAATGCTCCTCAAATTTATCTAAGAAGAATGGATACAATTTTTGGAAAATATCATAAATTTATTCATGTTTATGTAGATGATATTCTTACTGTTCTTCAACTTTAAAAGAACATATTCAACATCTACGTACTTTTTCTAAATTATGCATAGAAAATGGAATTTGCCTTTCTGAAAAGAAAGCAATTTTAAATAAAACTCAAATAGAGTTTCTTGGATTTCATATTTCCTCTAATGGAATACAGCTGCAAACACTTATTTCTAAAAATATTTTATCCTTTCCAGATAGTTTAGAAAATAAGAAACTAATTCAAAATTTTCTAGGATGCTTGAATTATGCTTCAGGATTTATCAATAACTATAAGAAATTCACTCATCCAATTTCTAAATTATTAAGACAATCTTGTACAACTGGATGGACTCCTGAACACATTGAATGTGTTAAACAGATCAAACAAATCTGTGCTAAACTTCCTTTATTAGAATTACCTTCTAATTCTGATAAATTAATTCTACAATGTGATGCTTCTGATGAATTTTAGGCTGCTATTTTAAAAACAGATTTAAATAAAATTTGTAGATATGCTTATGGAAGTTTCAATTCTGCTGAAATCAATTATATTGTACATGAAAAAGAATTACTTGCTATAATTAAAGGAATTAAAATATTCTCTCTATTTTTCTATGGAAAAAGATTTTCTGTTTTCACAGATAATTCTGCGATTAAAGGGTTAATAGAGAAAAAATCTTTAAATGAAACCACAATTTAGAAGGCTAAATCGTTGGCAGGCTTTTCTTTCTATGTATGAATTTGATATAAAAGGAAAAGACAATTTTTTAGCTGATTTTCTAACAAAAAATGTGCTTCTTTTACAGTATAATTAATGCAGGAAAGGTTTTCCCACAAAAGGGTTCTGTCCCACTATTCGGGCTTTGTCCCACAAAGTCTAATCAGTCTTAAGCTGATTACAGAGTCCTCTGGACTATATAAAAGGGCATTTGTCCCACAGTTTCACAATACTATAATTGTGATAGCTCCGTCCTTTGGACGTTAAAAGAGAACTTTCTCACAGTTTCACAATACTTTAATTGTGATAGTAAGTTTTATTGTTCTTTAAAACAATAACAGAATGGAAGTTACAAAATTCAAACTAGGAATATTAAAAGAAGAGGTAAATGACATTGATGAAGGACTTCAAGTTTTTGAAGAATGCCTTGAATCAATTACAGATACTCTTCAGAAAAATATAGCCATATTTCGTAGTTTGACCTTCTCAATAAAAAGACAAATTGAAGGAATTGAGAAGACCTTGCCAGACATTGCAGAATCCAGCAAAACCCCAGAACAAGGCAAGAAGTTTGAAAGCAGCGGTGGACCAGAAACTACTGAATCTAGTAGTAAGGAAACACAGAATGAACTGGAAGAAGAAATTTCTCTTCGACCTAAAATCAAAAGAACAACTTTTACCATCATTAATCCATCCTTCAAAGGAAATCTCTGCTTCGGAGAAGAAGACTATTTGGATTTTGATCGGAAGATTAACCAATTTACAGACTCTCCTACCAGTTTCAAGAATAAAGAAAGGTCTATTTATCCGAGAATCTCTTCAAAGGCGAAAGAAGATCCGCATTTCATCTACAAGTTAGTATCATATGGATTCATGGAAACTATTTATCTAGGAAAAGATCTTTTTTAAATCACATGCCTCTTTGATGATCTTTTTCGAGAAACGGTGGATCTGGAGTCAGAGGTCAGTCCATTTTCCTCTAATTCTTATCTATATCTCCAGAATGGGATTTCTCTAAACTCCTATCTGGTTTCCATATAATTTCAATTGGATTTTGCGGAAAAATCACCTTCGAGATAGGACCCCCAAACTGAACAAAATTTGGATTACTTCAAAAAGGGCACAAGGAATGAGAGCCCTAGCCCAGAGCATCAAAGTTTTGATGACTCAAAATAAAAGAACCCTCACCAAAGGAGACAATTGGATCCTTGTTACTGACGAAGGAGCTAATTTTCAAGATAGACACCTCTCTGCATTCAGAGACTCAATCATTAATCATAAGTTTCCCTGTACCAAAGAAACTCAAAGAGTTCCCCGGGAATTTATGAATTTTAATATATCTCTTGTCTTTCAAATGGAGTGCCGAAATAACGACTATGTTATATATTTAACTCCTGAGCTAATTAGCGAGACAATGGGAGAAGAAAGAGTTTTTCTAACTGTAAGTGCTGTTAATATTTTACCTTCAGAAATAAGTCAAGATATTATATTTCTTATTTTATGTGAAGAAATCGAAGACAGCGAGCCCGATTCTTTCGACTGGTTTCTTGAAGAATGCTATTTTGAAGATAATGATTTTAATAGTTTTGACGAATATAAAGAATATTATGATAATGATTATGACTTTGATGAATGGTCTAGTATCTCCTTCGATTAAATGGAATCTATAACAAATTCTTTACAAGAAATACTTTCTGAAATAAAGAATTTAAAAGAAGATAAGATTTCTTTAAAAAACAATATAACCCTTCTTCAATCTGAAATTGAAGAATTTGGTTATCGTTTTGGCAAATCAAAGCATAATAAAATTAAAAAACTCAAAGAAAAAATTGATTTTATTTTATAAAAAGTCCCTGAAAGGAAAGAAAGTCAAAAGTCTTTCTCTTTAGAAAAAGAATTTGAAGCATTAAAATTAGAAAAAACCGAACTTCAAGCAAAATGGTGTAGAGAAGATGAATTCAAAATTCTTTTAGAAAAAGAAGAAAAAATAAATCTATAGAAAAATTTATCTCTCGTCATTTCTGACAAGAAAAAAGAAATAATTTTCTTAAAATGGAGCATTTCGTGGAAGATCTCACTGAAAAGTTTGGTAATCTAGAACTTTTAGATACTTACGAAGTTAAAATGAATCAAACCAACCCTGGAAATTCTAGAGGATCAACAGAGTTTATCAGTGATTCTAATAAAAGACATAGAACTGCGTTTAAAGAATAATTTGAAGATTCTCCACTCTTTTCTAAAAAATATTATTCTAAAAAACAAACTGCAAATAGAAAATCCAAATCAGATAAATATTCTGATTTATTCAAACTAAAAATTGACAAATCAGACAAATAGTCTGAAAAATAAATTTACTTATTTTTCAATCTTTTTTTCCGTTTTCTCTCAAGATAAAACTCTCTCCTTCTTAAAAAAAATTTCCCTCTCTAATTCTCTCTTTCCCTTTCTCTCTCTCTATGTATCTCCCTCTCTTTATGTCCAGGTAAAACTCTCTCTCCCTCAATTTTCTCTCTATTTCTCAGTTTTGCCTCTAGTTAAAACTCTCTCTCTCTCTCTGACTTCCTCTCTCTCTCATTCTCTCAATCTCTCTCTCTCTCTCTCTCTCTCTCTCTCTCTCTCTCTCTCTCTCTCTCTCTCTCTCTCTCTCTCTCTCTCTCTCTCTCTCTCTCTCTCTCCTTCTCTCTCTCTTTCTCTCAGTTTTCTCTCTTTCTCTCAGTTTTGTCTGTAGTTAAATCTCTCTCTCACTCTCTCTCTCTCTCTCTCTCTCTCAGTTTCCTCTGAATTTCTCAGTTTTCTCTCCAGTTAAAACTCTCTTTCTCTGTCTCTCACTGCATCTCTCTCTCTCTCTCTCTCTCTCTCTCTCTCTCTCTCTCTCGGTTTCTCACTCTCTCTGTCTTCCCCCAGGTTAAAATTCTCTCTATCTCACTCCCACTCTTTCTGTCTCTCTCTCGCACTACCTCTCTCTCTCACTCTCTATCTCTCTCTCTCACACACACTCTCTCTCTCACACTCTCTCTCTCACACTCTCCCGGGTTTCTCACTCTCTCAGTTTTCTCTCTAGTTAATACTCTCTCAAAATCGTTTTCACTCTCTAATTCTCTCTCTCCCTTTCTCTCTCCCTCTCTCTTCATCTCTTTCTCTCTCTCTCTGACCTCCACTCTCTGTCTCTCTATCCGTCTGTCTCTCTCTCTCTCTCTCTCTCTCTCTCTCTCTCTCTCTCTCTCTCTCTCTCCCCCCCCACTCTCTCTCTCTCTCTCTCTCTCTCTCTCTCCATCTCTCTCTCTCAGTTTTCACTCTATTTGTCAGTTCTCTCCCGTTAAAACTCTCTCCCTATTAAAATTATTTTGCCTCTCTAGTTCCCTCACTCCTCCTCTCTCTCTCTCTCTCTCTCTCTCTATCTATCTCTCTACCTATCTCTCTATCTCTATCAGTGTTCTCTCTATCAGTCAGTTTTGCCTCTAGTTAAAACTCTTTCTCGCCCCATCTTTCTCTCTCTCTGACTTCCTTTCTCTCACTATCTCCATATCTTTCTCTCTCCCTCTCTGACTTCAACTCTATCTCTCTCTCTCTCCGTTTCCCTCTTTATCTGTTTCTCTCTATCCATCTCTTTCTCTCTCTCTGACTTCCATTCTCTGTCTCGGTTTTCTCCCTATTTCTCAGTATTCTCTCTAGTTAAAACCGTCTCTCTCTCTCTCTCTCTATCTCTCAGTTTTTACTAGAGAGAAAAACTTAGAGAAAGAGAGAAAACCGAGAGAGAGAGAGAGAGAGAGAGAGAGAGAGAGAGAGAGAGAGAGAGAGAGAGAGAGAGAGAGGAGAGAGGGAGAGGGAGAGGGAGGGAGTTTAACAAGAGGTAAAACTGAGAAATAGAGAGAAAACCGAGAGAGAGAGGAGAGAGAGAGAGAGAGAGAGAGAGAGAGAGAGAGAGAGAGAGAGAAATAGATCGTTTGAACTGGGGAGAAAACTTAGAAATACAGCGAAAACTGAGAGATAGAGATAGAGTGGAAGTCTGAGAGAGAGAAAGAGATGGAGAGAGAGAGGGAGAAAGAAAGGAAGTCAGTGAAAGAGAAAGAGAGGGAGACAGAGAGTTTTAACTAGAGGCAAAACTGAGAGAGAGAGAGAGAGAGAGAGAAAACTGAGAGAGGGAGAGACAGAGACAGAGACATAGAGAGAGAGACAGAGAGACAGAGAGAGACAGAGAGATAAAGGAAGAGAGAAAACTAGAGAGTGAAAATAATTTTAAGAGAGAGAGAGAGAGAGAGAGAGAGAGAGAGAGAGAGAGAGAGAGAGAGAGAGAGAGAGAGAGAGAGAGAGAGAGAGAGAGAGAGAGAGAGAGAGAGAGATAGAGTGGAAGTCAGAGAGAGACAGAGAGAGAGGAGAGTGAAAACGATTTTGAGAGAGGGAGAAAGATTTAACTAGAGAGAAAAGTGAGAGAGAGAGGGAGTGGGAGAGTGAAACGATTTTAACTGAGGGAGAGATTTAACTAGAGAGAAAAGTGAGAGAGAGAGGGAGTGGGAGAGTGAAACGATTTTAACTGAGGGAGAGATTTAACTAGAGTGAAAAGTGAGAGAGAGAGAGAAACCGAGAGAGGGAGAGAGAGTGAGAGAGAATTTTAACTGGAGGAAAAACTGTGGGATTGAGAGAAAACGAATGATAGAGAGTGGAAGTCAGAGAGAGAGAAAGAGATGGAGAGGGAAAGAGTGAGAAAGGAATAGAGAGAATCAGAGAGTGAAAACGATTTTGAGAGAGTGAGAATTAACTAGAGAGAAAACTGAGAGAGAGAGAGAAAACCTGGAGAGAGAGAGAGTGAGAGAGAGAGAGAGAGAGAGAGAGAGAGAGAGAGAGAGAGAGAGAGAGAGAGAGAGAGAGAGGAAGACAGAGAGAGGAAGTGCGAGAGAAACAGAGAGAGAGTTTTACCTGGAGAGAAAACTGAGTGCTAGAGAGAAAACTGAGAGAGAGAGGATGTCAGAGAGATAGAGAGAGGGAGAGAGAGAGAGAGTGGAAGTCTGAGAGAGAGAGAGAGAGAGAGAGAGAGAGAGAGAGAGAGAGAGAGAGAGAGAGAGAGGTCGTCAAAGAGAGAGGGAAGGAGAGAGAGAAAGGGAGAGAGAGAATTAAACAAAATTTTATTTGAAATAATTGTGCAAGGAAACATGGCTCTGATACCAGTTGGAAATGCAAAGACTATTAAACTGAAGAATTCAGATTAAAAATCTTTAGGTAATTAAAAATCTTTGAGGGGAACAAGGGGACACCAAATATATTTAGCTTTTATTTCATCACATTCTTTTTGAGAAAGACAAATAATATGATTCCTATAACTTTTATCCTAGTTTTCTTTCTCGGGAAATTCTTTACGGAATAAAGTAACTTTATTTTTGAAGTTTTTGCTACAGGAAAACTTCCGACGGGCTGTTTGTAAATTTTTTATTTATCAGACATGATTTCGCTTGATCAGTGTTTTCAAAAATCTGGATAATAATAGGGCAACTAATTTCTTTCCTACTTGTTTTTCCTAATAGAAGAGAGAACGCAGAGAATCGAGAAATTAGAATTTTTTATAGTGAGTAACTATTCTCAGTTTTCTCTATAGTTAAAACTATCTCTCTCAAGATCGTTTGGACTCTCTAATTCTCTCTCCCTTTCTCTCTTTCTTTCTCTTAATTCCTTTATCTCTCTCCGTTTTTCTCTGTATTTTTCAATTTTCTCTCCAGTTAAACCCCCTCTCTCTCTCTCTCTCTCTCGCTGTTTTCTCTCTCTCTCTCTCTCTCTCTCTGTTTTCACTCACTAATACCCTTTTCCGTTTCTCACTCTCATCATCTCACTCTCTCTCTGTTTCCTCTTTCTCTATGACTTCCTCTCTCTCTCTCTCGGTGTTCTCTTTCTCTATGACTTCTCTCTCTCTCTCTCTCTCTCTCTCTCTCTCTCTCTCTCTCTCTCTCTCTCTCTCTCTCTCTCTCTCTCTCTCTCTCTCTCTCTCTCTCTCTCTCTCTCTCTCTTAGTTTTCTCCATAGTTAAAACAATCTCTCTCTCTCAAAATCGTTTTCACTCTCTAATTCTGTCTCCCTTTCTCTCTGTCTCTCTCTCTATCTCTTTCTCTCTGACTTCCATAATCTCTCTCGGTTTTCTCTCTATTTCCCAGTTTTCTCTCCAGTTAAAACCCTCTCCCTCTCTCTCTCTCTCGATTTTCTCTCTATCTCTTAGTTTGGCCTCCGTTCAAACTCTCACTCCCTCTTATTCTCTCTCTCTATCTCTCTCTCTCCCTCTCCTCTCTCCCTCTCCCTGTTTCGGTTTTCTCTCTATCTCTCAGGTTTCTCTCCAGTTAAAACTCTCCCTCTCAAAGTCGTTCTCACTCTCTAATTCTCTCTCTACCTTTCTCTATCTCTGTCCCTCTCTTTCGCTCAATCTGACTACCACTCTCTCTCTCTCGGTTTTAACTCTATCTCTCAGTTTTCTCTCCAGTTAGTTCTCTCTCTCTCTCTCTCTCTCTCTCTCTCTCTCTCTCTCTCTCTCTCTCAGTTTTCTCTTTATCTCTCAGTTGTCCCTCTAATTAAAACTCTCTCCCTTTCGCTCTCTCTATGACTTCCTCTGTCTCTCTCTCACACACTCTTTCTCTGTCGGTTTTCTCATTTCCACTCAGTTTTCTCTCTAGTTAACACTCTCTCAAAATCTTTTTCACTGTCTATTTCTCTCTCTCCCATTCTCTCTCTCTCTCTCCATCTCTTTCTCTCTCTGACTTCCATTCTCTCTCTCGGTTCTCTCTCTGACTTCCATTCTCTCTCTCGGTTCTCTCTATTTCTCAGTTTTCTCTCCAGTTAAATCCCTCTCCCTCTCTCTCTCTCTCTCTCTCTCGAGTTTCTCTCTATATCAAAGTTTTGCGTCCGGTTCAAACTATCTCACTCCCTCTTTCTCTCTCTCTCTCTCTCTCTCTCTCTCTCTCTCTCTCTCTCACTCTCTTTCTCTCACTTTCTCTCTCTCTCTCTCTCGATTTTCTCTCTCTTAGGTTTGCCTCCCGTTAAAACTCTCTCTCTCTCTCTCTCTCTCTCTCTCTCGTTTTCACTCACTAATTATCTCGTTCCCTTTCTCTCTCTCTCCTCCATGCCATTCTCTCTCGGTTTTCTCTCTATAGCTCACTTTTCTCTGACTTCCTCGCTTTCTCTTTCTCTGTGACTCTCTCTCTCTCTCTCTCTCTCTCTCTCTCTCTCTCTCTCTTCCTCTCTCTCGGTTTGCCATCTTTCTCTCGGTTTTCTAACTAGTTAAAACTCTCTCTCTCAAGGTCGTTTTCACTCTCTAATTCCCTCTCTCCTTTCATCTCTTTCTCTTTCTCTCTCATCTCTTTCTCTCTCATCTCTTTCTCTCTCATCTCTTTCTCTCTCTGAATTCCTTTCTCTCCCAGTTTCCTTTCTATTTCTCTGTTTTCTCTCCAGTTAAACCCCTCTCTCTCTCTCTCTCTCTCTCTCTCTCTCTCTCTCTCTCTTTCCAACTTTTTCTCTCTCCAACTTTTTTTCTCTCTGTCCGTTTTCACTCTATTTTTCAGTTCTCTCCAGTTAAAACTCTCTCCCTCTCTCTCTCTCCATCTCTTTCTCTGTCTCTGACCACCACTCTCTCAGTTTTCACTCCATTTCTCAGTTTTCTTTCCAGTCAAAACTCTCTCTCTCTCACTCTTAAAATTATTTTCGCTCTCTAGTTCTCTCACTCCCTCTCTCTCTCTTTCTTTGTCTCTCTCTCTCTATCTCTATCTCTCTATCTATCTATCTATCTCCCTATCTCTATCAGTGTTCTCTCTATCTCTCAGTTTGCCTCTAGTTAAAACTCTCTCCCCTTCTTTCTCTCTCTCTGACTTCCTTTCTCTCTGTCTCCATCTCTTTCTCTCTCTCTATCTGACTTCTACTCTATCTCTCTCTCTCGTTTTCCCTCTTTATCTTTCTCTCTCTTTCCATCTCTTTCTCTCTCTCCAACTTCCATTCTCTCTCCCGCTTTTCTCCCTATTTCTCAGTTTTCTCTTCAGGTAAAACCGTCTCTCTCTCTCTCTCTACTTTCTCCCTCTCTCAGTTTTCCCTCTAGTCAAAACTCTCACTCTACAACTTTTTCTCTCTCTCTGTCCGTTTTCACACTATTTCTCAGTTTTCTCTCCAATTAAAGCTCTGTTTCTCTCTCTCTCTCTCTCTCTCTCTCTCTCTCTCTCTCTCTCTCTTTCGGTTGTCTCACTCTCTCTGTTTTCCCTCTTGTTAAAACTCTTTCTCCCTCTCTCTCTCTCTCTCTCTCTCTGACTTCCTATCTCTCTCTCTCTCTCTCTCTCTCTCTCTCTCACTCTTCTCTCTCTCTCTCTCTCTCTCTCTCTCTCTCTCTCTCTTTCTCTCTGTGAATTCCTTTCTCTCTCTGTTTTCTCTCTATTTCTCAGTTTTCTCTCAGATAAACCCCCTCTCTCTCTCTCTCTCTCTCTCTCTCTCTCTCTCTCTCTCTCTCTCTCTCTCTCTCTCTCTCTCTCTCTCTCTCTCTCTCTCTCTCTCTCTCTCTCTCTCTCTTTTCTCTCTTAGGTTTGCCTCCCGTTAAAATCCTCTCTCTCTCTCTCTCTCTCTCTCTCGATTTTCTCTCTTAGGTTTGCCTCCCGTTAAACCCCCTCTCTCTCTCTCTCTTTTCACTCACCAATTCTCTCGTTCCCTTTCTCTCTCTCTCCTCCATGCCATTCTCTCCCGGTTTTCTCTCTAACACTCAGTTTTCTGTGACTTCCTCACTTTCTCCTTCTCTGTGACTTCCTCTCTCTCTCTCTCTCTATCTATCTATCTATCTATCTCTATCTATCTATCTATCTATCTATCTATCTATCTATCTATCTATCTATCTATCTATCTATCTCTCTCTCTCTCTCTCTCTCTCTCTCTCTCTCTCGGTTTTCTCTCAAGTTAAAACTCTCTCTCAAGATCGTTTTCAATCTCTTATTCGCTCTCTCCTTTTCTCTCTCTTTCTCTCTCATCTCTTTCTCTCTCTGAATTCCTTTCTCTCCCTGTTTCCTCTCTATTTCTCTGTTTTCTCTCCAGTTAAACCCCCTCCCTCCCTCTCTCTCTCTCTCTCTTTCTGTGTCTCTATCTGTCTCTATCTTTGTGTCTCTCTCTCTCTCGATTTTCTGTCTTTCTCCCTCTTTTAATCTCTCTCACTCTGTATCTCACACTCTCTCTCCCTCTCTCTCTCTCTCTCTATCTATCTAGCTCACTCTCTCTCTTTCTCTGTCTCTATGACATCCTCTCTCTCTCTCTCTCCTTCTCTCTCCCTCTTCCTCTATCGGGTTTCTCTCTATCTCTCAGGTTTCTCTCCAGTTAAAACACTCTCTCAAAGTTGTTCTCACTCTCTAATTCTCTCTCTACCTTTGTCTCTCTTTCTCTACCTTTCTCTGTCTCTCTCTCTACCTTTCTCTCTCTCTCTTTCTACCTCTAGTGAGTGGAAACGATTTTGCGAGAGAGTTTTAACAAGAAACAAAAATGAGAGAGAGAGAGAGACAGACAGAAAATAGAGAGAGAGAGAGAGATAGAGAGATAGAGAGATAGATAGATAGAGACAGAGACAAAGACAGAGACAGAGCGAGAGAGAGAGAGAGAGAGAGAGAGAGAGAGAGAGAGAGAGAGAGAGAGAGAATAAGAGGGAGAGAGATAGTTTGAACGGGAGGTAAAACTAAGAGATAGAGAGAAAATCGAGAGAGAGAGAGAGAGGGAAAAGGTTTTAACAGGAGAAAAAACTGAAAAATAGAGAGAAAACCGAGAGAGAATGGAAGTCAGAGAGAGAAAGAGATGGAGAGAGACAGAGAGAGAGAAAGGGAGAGAGAATTAGAGAGTGAAAATGATCTTGAGAGAGAGAGTTTTAACTAGAGAGAAAACTGAGAGAAAGACAGAAAACTGAGAGAGAGAGAGAGAGAGAGACAGAGAGAGACGGAGAGAGAGAGGAAGTCAGAGTGAAAGTGAAAGCGAGGAATTCAGAGAAAACTGAGAGAGAGAAAACCGAGAGAGAATGAGATGGAGAGAAAGAGACAGAGAAACTGAGAGAGAATGGGATGGAGGAGAGAGAGAAAGAGAAAGGGAATGATAGAATTAGTGAGTGAAAACGAGAGATAGAGGGAGTGAGAGAGGGAGAGAGGGAGAGGATGTCAGAGAGAGGGAGAAAGAGAGAGAGACAGAGAGAGAGAGAGAGAGAGGAAGTCAGAGAGAGAGAGAGAGAGAGAGAGAGAGAGAGAGAGAGAGAGGAAGTCAGAGAGAGAGGGAGAGAGAGAGAGACAGAGAGAGAGAGAGAGAGAATAAGAGGGAGAGAGATAGTTTGAACGGGAGACAAAACTAAGAGATATAGAGAAAATCGAGAGAGAGAGAGAGAGAGAGAGAGAGAGAGAGAGAGAGAGAGAGAGAGAGAGGGTTTTAACTGGAGAAAAAACTGAGAAATAGAGAGAAAACCGAGAGAGAATGGAAGTCAGAGAGAGAAAGAGATGGAGAGAGAGTGAGAGAGAGAGAGAGAGAAAGGGAGAGAAAGAATTACAGAGTGAAAACGATCTTGAGAGAGAGTGTTAACTAGAGAGAAAACGGAGAGAAAGACAGAAAACCGAGATAGAGAGAGAGAGACAGAGAGAGAGAGGGAGAGATCCTTTCTCTCTCTCTGTTTTCTCTCTATTTTTCAGTTTTCTCTTTAGTTAAACCCCCCTCCCTTTCCCTCTCTCTCTCTCTCTCTCTCTCTCTCTCTCTCTCTCTCTCTCTCTCTCTCTCGATTTTCTCTCTCTTAGGTTTTCCTCGCGTTAAAACCCTCTCTCTCTCTCTCGTTTTCACTCACTAATTCTCTCGTTCCATTTCTCTCTCTCCTCCATGCCATTGTGTCTCGGTTTTCTCTCTATCGCTCACTTTTCTGTGACTTCCTCGCTTTCCCTTTCTCTATGACTTCCTCTCTCTCTCTCTCTCTCTCTCTCTCTATCGGGAGGCAAAACTAAGAGATGGAGAGAAAATCGAGAGGGAGAGAGAGAGAGAGAGAGAGAGGAAGAGCATTTTAACAGGAGAAAAAACTGAGAAATAGAGAGAAAACCGAGTGAGAATGGAAGTCAGAGAGAGAAAGAGAAGGAGAGAGAGAGAGAGGGAAAGGGAGAGAGAGAATTAAAGAGTGAAAACGATCTTGAGAGAGAGTTTTAACTAGACAGAAAACTGAGAGAAAGACAGAAAACCGAGACAGAGAGAGATAGAGAGAGACAGAGAGAGGGAGAAAGAGAGGAAGTCAGAGAGAAAGAGAAAGAGTGGATGTCAGAGAAAACTGAGAGAGAGAAAACCGAGAGAGAATGAGATGGAGAGAGAGTGAGAGAGAGAGAGAGAGAGAAAGGGAAAGAGAGTATTAGTGAGTGGAAATGATTTTGCGAGTGAGTTTTAACAAGAGAGAAAAATCAGATAGAGAGAGTCAGAAAACAGAGAGAGAGAGAGAGAGAGAGAGAGAGAGAGAGAAAGAAAGATAGAGAGAGAGAGAGAGAGAGAGAGAGAGAGAGAGAGAGAGAGAGAGAGAGAGAGAGAGAGAGAGAGAGAGAGAGAGAGAGAGAGAGAGAGAGAGAGAGAGAGAGAGAGAGAGAGAGAGAGAGAGAGAGAGAGAGAGTGAGAGAGAGAGAGGGAAATATTTTATTACATGTTTCTGGTCTAGTGAAGACCTGAGCATACATAAGAGTTGTCTCCCTTCACTGTGGGTTCAATACTTGGTGAACATTCCTTTTTCCGAAATCTCTCCAAAACTTTGTTAATATAGGGTTCTTGTGACAGTCCTACAACACCACGAGATTTGTCTCTATGGATCTTAATGCCAATGACATAAGATGCTTCACCCATATCTTTCATAGCAAAGTTTTGAGAGAGAAAATATTTCACCTCATGTAGCTTACCCTTATCATTGGTTGCAAGTAAAATATGATCCACATATAAAACAAGAAAACAAATTTTACTCCACTAACCTTCTAGTATATACATTGATCCATGGGATTTTCATCAAAACCGAATGAAGAAATTACACCATGGAATTTCAAATACCATTGATGGGAGGCTTGTTTCAAACCGTATATGGATTTCTTAAGTTTGCAAACCAAATTCTCACCATCACTAGAAGAGAAACCTTCTGGTTGTTTCATATAAACCTCTTCTTCTAGATTACCATTAAGAAATGTAGGTTTCACATCCATTTGTTGTAACTCAAGGTCAAAATGAGCAACTAATGCCAAAATAATTCGAAGAGAATCTTTTTTAGACACGGGAGAAAAAGTCTCTGTGTAGTCGATTCCTTCCTTTTGAGTGAACCCCTTAGCAACGAGTCTCGCTTTGTATCTCTTAATGTTGCCCAATGAGTCTCTTTTGGTCTTAAAGACCCATTTACAACTAATGGCTTTCGCCCCATTAGGCAACTCTACAAGGTCCCAGACTTCATTGCTCTTCATGGAATTCATCTCTTCCTTAATGGCATGATACCATAAGCTCGCCTGTGTACAACGCATGGCTTGTGAAAACGTTTCAGGATCATTTTCGGCTCCTATGTCAGATTCTTGTAAATAGCTGATCGGCGTTCTCGAGTAGATCGTCTTAATGTTGGACCACCTTCTCCTGGAGGAGCTTGTGATTCAACTGGTTGATCAACAGGAGGGTTATCAACAACTTGTGGAACTTGAGTGATTGGTTGTTCAGTACTCGATTCAACTTGAGGAGTACGATTAATGAGAACCAATCTATCTGACAATGTGGAAGGTTGAACTTCTGTATGATCAAGAGCAGTAATTAACTCCCTGAACTTATCCCTCCACTAATCATGTCATTCTCAAGAAACTTAGCATTTCGTGATTCCACAATCCTAGTTGTAAGAGATGGACAATAAAATTTGTAACCCTTAGACTTTTCAGCATAACCAATGAAAAAACCACTTATGGTCCTGGGATCCAGCTTCTTTTCTTGTGGGTTATATATTCTCACTTCAGATGGACATCCCCAAACACGCATATGATGTAAATTCGATTTCCAACCTTTAAAAAGTTCAAAAGGTGTCTTTGGGACAGCCTTGGTTGGAACCCGATTTAATATATACGTAGCCGTCTTATGTGCTTCAGTCCACAAGAATTTAGGAAGATTAGAGTTGCTAAGCATACTCCGCACCATGTCCATTAGAGTTCGGTTTCTTCTTTCTGCAACACCATTCTGGTCTGGAGAACCAGGCATAGTGTATTGAGGAACGATCCCATGCTGTTGAAGAAACCTCGCAAAAGGACCAAGTGCTTGTCCACTCTCTGTGTATCTACCGCAATATTCACTATCTCTATCAGATCTCACTATTTTTATTTGCTTCTCACATTGATTCTCAACTTCAACCTTGAAGTATTTGAAGGCATCCAATGCTTCAAATTTATTATGAAGCAAATAAACATTCATATAACGTGAGTAATCATCTATAAAGGTGATAAAATATTTCTGACCTGACATATCTAAATTTGGACTACATATGTCAGTATGTATGATTTCTATTAAGGCTGAACTCCCGTTAGCACTTTTCTATGACTTGTTTGTCTGCTTACCCTTAATGCACTCTACACAAGTCTTGAAATCAGTATAATCAATAGTATTAAGTACTCCATCTTTTACTAACCTCTTAATTCTATCTATGGAGATATGTCCTAATCTCCGGTGCCATAACATAGAGGAGTCTTCTTCAATATTACACCTCTTAATACCAGTGTGAACATGCAATGAACTATTAGTGGCATCAGAATGTAAAGAAAGACGAAAAAGACCATCAGACATTATACCATTTCCAACACATTCGGTATTTTAATGAAGACTGAAAGATGTGCCTTTAAAGGTAAAGGAATATCCAAAAGGTACAAGCCTTGAAACTGAAATCAAGTTTCTAGAGAAACTTGGTACATAAAAGGTCCTTTCCAAATTCAAAACATAACCACTACATAAAATTAAAGTGCAAGTTCCAATAGCGTCCACATGTGAGCCCATCTTGTTGTCGGATAAGATGGTCAACTCACTTCCCACTGGCTTCCTTAGGTTTTGCATACCCTGCAAAGAGTTTGCAATGTGGATTGTAGATCCGGAGTCAATCCACCAGGTGTTTATATTAACATTAACCATATTAGACTTATAACAAACAAATGAGGATAGATTACCTTTCTTCTCAAGCCATGTCTTGAATTTTGCACAATCCTTATTAGCATGTCCCTTCTTTTTACAGAAGAAACACTTGGAGTCTTTCTTAATAACAGCTTGAAGTGGTATTTTACCTTTCCTCTTCTGTTAAGACTCGGAAGTGCTAGCTTGAGATTTGCCAAATTTATGAGCCTTGTTTTTCCCACGAGTTGTAGCCAACATGGCACTTTCACCCAATTCAATGACAAGCCTCTCCTCTTCTTGAACACACATGGTCATTAATTCATTGATGGACCATTTATCCTTATGTGTGTTATAGGAGATCTTGAAAAGCTCGTACTGTGAAGGAAGAGTGTTCAGAATAAAGTGCACAAGGAAGGACTCCGACATATCTACCTCAAGTTTCTTAAGTTGAGCCGCTATATCCCGTATTTTCATAATGTACTCACGCACACCCTTAACGCTTGTGAGACGCAGTGAAGAAAATTTCTTTATGAGGGTGTTTGCTAATGCCTTTTCTGAGGCGACGAATTGATCACCAATGGCTTTAAACAGATCTTGGACTTTGTCATACTGTTCGACTGAACCTCGAAGGCTAGTTGTAATTTTAGTCTTAGTGAATATTGCACTGAGCCGATTGGATCTCTCCCATCGCTCATATAGCGCAACTTCAGCAGGAGTGTATTGATTAGTTACAACCGGCGGTTCATCATTCCTTATAGCATAATCCATGTCCATCCACCCTAAATGAAGAATAATCCTTTCTTTTTAAACTTTATAATTATCACCAGTAAGTTGAGGAATATCAAGATGAATATCAGAATAACTAGCAGGTTGAGTAACTGTAGAAAGTCGAAATGACTTATGTTAGAATATGAGGTTGACAAAGCTTAATGGCATGTATTACCAATGTGAAACATGCCCTAAAGTTTGATCTAAGGTCATAAAAATTGCCTGTGGGCTAAATTTTTACTCAAGAAGATCTAAAATTTCTATATGATAGATATTCACTTAAAGGATACATTATCTATGTTGAATGATAAAACTACCAAACTATATTCCAATTCATAATCCCTGTGGGTAAATTATGAAAATAGTCAGATATTTTATCCTAATTAATTATATAAATATGACAAAATTTCCTGTGGGATGAATTTTATCATATAAAGTATAATTAATCACAATTCATGTCTAAGTCATTTAGTTTAACTTAATATATAATTTTTGTTAATTAAAGATGCTGTGGCTACTCTCTATTTAACTAAAATCATATTTATATAATCACTAGACATTGTGGGAGATTTTTATGTTCCAGGCTCTACAAAATACCTAGAACAATTATGTAGTAATATGATAGTATTAACCAAGTATACTCCCAGGAAAATCGGGTTCAGCTAAGGCTGATTAAGTACCAAACTCCTTAGACAAAATAGCGTTCCCAGGGAGACTAGTGTGAACCAGCCTATATGAAACTTGGCTCATACGTCTCATGTCAACCACAAACTGTTTGTATATAGTTCATAACCTAAATTGTTCATCTAAAATTATTTATTGAACATGTTATGAATCTTTACATGCTAAAACAATATGCACTAATCTTAAATATTATGCTCAAATATTAATATAATGAGAATTGAACTAAATTTTACAAATTCTCACAAATTCTAAGCTTAAATGAAATGTTCAAATTTGTAAATAAACAATTCTCATAATGAAAAAAGGAATTGCATCAAAGTAACCTATATATCATGCAATTTACACATTTTCATTAATAGCATGTTTTTCATTTTAAAAAAAGATATAATCAACATATTCATGCTAATAATGAACATAATAAAACAAATTTATGTAGATCATACTCTAATTTCTAAGACATGAATATTATAACAAGAATTTCATGCTTAAAATGAGTATAAAATTCATGTATATCATACTCTAATTTCTAATGCATGAATATGGTAGCAAAAATTTCATGCTTAAAATGAGAATAATCAAAATTTAATATAAAATCATACAATAATTTTAGCATAATCAACAAAACTATACAATTATGTAATAAAATATTTTAAATATGAAATTCAAAACCAGAATCTATTTGAGATTTTAAGAGGATTTTTCAGAATTTTCTCTTATTTTTCCCGAATTTGTCCGATTTTTAATGAATATTTTTGAACTTGTTTTCCGAATTTCTAGAAAAATGGCACGCTGGCCCACCCCATGGAGGCCCAATTTTCATCTCACTAGTTCAAATAGCGCCTTGGGTTAGGCAAAATGGGCGGCCCAAGTCTGTTTTTCTAAATGGGCAACTTACCGAATGGGTTCGACCGAAATGGGCAGCCGACGCCCACTACAGCCCAGCGCAACCTGTCCAGCATAAGCCTATCCAACCCAAAATGGTCCGCTTCTAATAATTTAATGAATTAACCAACCCAATCTAAGAAAAACTGAAAAAAAAC